>PVKU01004074.1:0-157803 GCA_004027475.1 Anoura caudifer
CTGCCAGCCCACAGGTCTGATGCAGGTGCCCTGGGGACATTTATTTCAGAGGGTCATTCTGGGCCTTGCCTCCCCAGCTGCTTCTGCCATCTTGCCTGACCTTTTTAGCTGACCCTTTGTCTTGTATCTGGTTCTTGCTCCCCACTTACCCAGGTCTCAGGCTTTCTTCTCTCAGTTCCATGCCCAGGGCCAGCTCTGGGAAGTCCAGCCTAGTTAGACTCCCTGGCAACCCCAGAAAGGAAAAGGTGGACAAATGAAAGCAGTCTGAGTCTCTAAGCTCAACCCTTTCTTGCCCACTTATCAGCAGCTCTAGCCCCTTTTTTGGTTCCTGAGTCCACCATGACCTGGGCAGATAGTTGGTTGGAGTGGCCAGCCTGCAAAGTAGGATTTCTAGTTAGCTGTGCTCATTAGGGCCCATTGTCCCAATGGCATGGGGAATATCCTAGAGGCTCATTTGCTCTCCAAACAGCAGCCCATGGCTACCTTTGCCTAATCAAAACAGCTGGGCTTTTACTTAAACTTTATGCCCTGTAGTCTCTGGGCTGGAGGTCTGCATGCTGCCTAGGTCTTATAAGCCAAGTTATCCTTGGAACTGGACAAGATCCCTTACATTTTCTTCTTCCTATTGACAGTCACTGGTTGGGTCTTTCATCTGAGTGAACTGAGCACCAGAAGCACAACCCTGCTGCCTCCCTGTCTTCTGTCTCCCCTCCCACATGATGTCCAAAGAGATCACTAAGAAGCCAGCTGAGGACAACAGCTTTCTACATCAGGTATGTACCACCACGGCCCTGCTGTTATTTCTCCCACCTGTGGGTTCCTTCTCTGGAATCCTGGGCTTACAATCCCTCATATCTACTTCCCTATCTTCAATTTCTGTAATGAATTTAAAAGTCCTTCTTTGCATCTGTGGCCTTGGCTCTTTTCCTTCCTTTCTCTTTTGAACTGACTAAGCCTTAGAAGAACATCCACAATTCCTTCTAATGGTCTCCTTACAGTGGTTGCCAAATTTAACAGAGAAGAATATAGGGTACCCTGTTAAAGTTAGATTTCAGCTAAGCAATGAATAATATTTGCAAGTCCCGTGCAATATTTGGGACATACTTATATAAAAAAATATTCATTGTTTATCTGAAATTCAAATCCTGCTGAGACTCTTGTATTTTAGTTGGCAACCCCACACCTACAGTTCTTGCTGAAGGAATAGTCTTAAGCTTTTCCTGAAGCACAGGTAGGTGGTTCTGTACCATAGAACCCCACCCTCACCCCACTCCCAAAGTATAACTGATTAGGTCAGGGATGAACAATTGTCCTAAGGGCAGCTTAGCATAGGCTGGTTTGCAGCTGATACGGTAGTCTGGCTCAAAAGTTTTGCACAGAGGGGTTCATAATGATTAAATGAACCAATCAGATGTTCTATCTCAGGGCTATCCCCTCTATAAAATAAAGTGAGAGACTGTTGGTAAGAAGAATAGCTCCCTCTAACCCTCATCTCTTACTGCTATGCAAATCTGCAGTTACTGAAACCTGCTGAAACCAGCCTGGAACTTCAGGCCCTGTGTCATGTACCTGTGCCTGCCCCACTGAATTCTGGCATCTTTCTTGTCCCAGTAACCTGGTGCCTAGCGCAGTGCCTGGCACGTGCCTGGAGCTCAAAGAATGCACCTACAGATGTCATTGTTCTCTTTTGGGTTGAGGTGGTTGTGGTATAAGAAGTTAGAAGCCCTGCCTGTGAGTGAGCCCTGGTTCTGCAGCCTCCTGCCTATACTGGAATCCTCTATCTCCATTCTCCCCTCTGTAAAATGAAGGAAGTATTAGCTATCATTTAGGCTATTGTGAAGTTTAAAATAGCAGATGTGGGAAAGCCAATACATAAACAAGCCCTCTAAAAACATTTAGAACATCTGAGTATAAGAAAGTTGAATTTTACATGAGGGTTGCACTTTATAAGACCTCATGTAAATAAAAACCAAACAAATCTCATGACTCAAGAACCCGCCCCACCCTGGGAAAGGATGGCAGTCAGTTATGTTGACCAGCTGCTGAGAGAATAAGCAGAGTTTTCAATTCACTACGCTCTGAAGTGAAAAAGTTTGCAATTTTGAACAAATTTTAAAAGTATTTGTATTTCTAAAATTTCAAAAAATGAGTCTTTATTATTGTTTCTCCATGACACACTTTTAAATATACCCCAATCAAATTTGCTTAAAGTGCACTGAATTTAACGATTTGAGAGCGAAGAAAATGGAAAATGTGCACTACGATGCAAAATGGAGGCTTCTTTGCAGTGCTGCTCAGCTGCATGTTCCCGTATCGCTTTAGCCTCTGGTTCTGCTCAGCATGCACTCTGGCATTTTTAAAATGTCATAACAGTGGGCTTTCAAAACAATATGCTCATGCACCCCCACCCCCAAACATGTAATATTGTCAGGATGTTTTATCTGGTGCCATATATCTTGCACATGACAAAACCATTTCTCCAAACAAACTATCACACACGTCCACACGGTCTATAAATTTTGAATCCTGACATCTACGCTATTATCCTCTGAAGTTTGGATTGGCCTGAGCTGGGTATAATTGGGGGGTGATGGTTTGAAGGAATGAAGGGGATGTCATTCCTCCTGATGCGCCCCCTCTGGGGAAAGTGATGTCAGGAACGTGCAAGGCTTAACCCTGGTGGAGAAAGCCCCAGATGCTCTCTCCTGGGTACCAGGAGATTAAGCAGACCTGGTCTGTAAGCACCCCCACTCCAAGGGTGATAACAAGGTCATTCTGTACTTCAGTTTGGCTTTATAATAATACATCTGGCATCAATAAAGTTTCTTTCTCTCCAAAGTACTTTCTTACTTATGATCTCATTTGCCCTCACGGGAGGAGGAAAGGGAGCTGGTTAAGATGAGCAAATCTGAGTTTTTCCTATGGTGGGGTGGGGAAAGTTGCTTCACCTTTCTCAGGCCCCGTTTCTCTATCTGTAAAGTGGTGTCATGATTACTGTAGGGTGATTAGGATTGTGTAAGTGCAAGTATGCCTGTGAGTTGAGTGGGGCAGTGCTTTGAGAAAGGCAGAAAGCTACAGACAGAAATGTGCTGTGATAATAAAGGTCGTTTACATGCTCTGGAAGGAACCTAAGAAATAAATCTAAGAATTAGCACAGTAAAGAGGTTTTCAAATTTTATCTTGTGAAGACCCACAGATGAACCGTGGTTGTGAACACACACTGCTTTGGCAGTAGTTTGGCACACTACTTTGGTTTTTGGTCTCCCACTTCAAGAGACACCTACACTGTAGGTCGAATGCTGCTGCTGATGTTGGCTCTTTCTCCGCCCCATGCTCTTGCACTCAAGAAAGCATATCAAAATGCGAACGAAAGTGATGTTATCATCCGGGTAACCTTAATTTCACTCAGTTTGTTTTCATTCAATCTATTTTCCAAAAATGCAGACTCAGGACTCTTACATGTAACAAAACCCTGACCCAAACTGACTTAAGGAAAAGATCAAATTTATTGACTTGGGTAATGAAGAATTATTGAGGAGCAGATGCTTCGGACATGGCCAGATCCAGGGGCTTAATGGTTTCATCAGCACTAAACTATTTATCCATCTCTAGGTTCTGCTTTTCTTTGCACGACATTGTCGGACAGAGTCTCCTCATGAGTGATAAATGGCTACTGGAAGCCTTAGGCTTGTATCAGCAAAGCTTAGCACCCTTCGTGAAAAGAGAGATTTCCCCGCCAATGGTTTCAGTATAAATCCTAGGATTAAGACTTATTGGACTCACTTGGAAGCACTATCCACTGTCCTTGAAATAGCCACTGAATTTGGGTCACAGGATATGCTGGTTGGATAGAACCGTAGTATCTGTCTCTCTATCCCATAAGGGCATGGGGACTGGAAGTGGGTTGGAAGTGGGGTCAGTCTTATCAGAATTGTATAAACTAATAATGGTGGGTGTGGGGTATTCTCCAAAAGAAAATTGAGGGGCTGTTACCAGAAACTAGGACAATGGAAGCTGGATGGAGAAAACCAACAGATGTTCACTACAGTAAACATGATACTTAGGCAATCATTAATAAGAAATTACATACAGCACACATTGCAAATGGGTTGTGATTTACCAGCTTGTTAGCGTTACTGAAAACCTCTGATCCAGTTCAACTCTATCATTTTCCAGATTTTCTTATAGAATGATAAGTTTATTTTGGGAATAATGAGTGAAGTTGTTGTTTGTGATTTTGATACCTCATTAGAGGTTTTCTCAGTGTAAGGAGCCAACCTAAGGGCTCTCTCACAAGTTTTCCGAGAAAGAAATTGCCCTTCCAAGGCAAGAAGGAAATTACTAAGGCCTATTTTATATAGATAATATTCATACCTCTTGCTGTGGGGGGAAAAAAAACAACTTACAAAATGTAATACCTCTGATTTCCCAACTTTTTTTCATGACCCAACAACAGTAGGAGGAAGTACAGTTTTATCACCCGGATTTAGATGCAAGGAAATTGAAACAGAGAAAGAAGCAGGCTCACCAGTGGGCAGCATAGCTAGTAGCCACTATCAGGGTAGGACCTGAAGTACTTCCAGAGGGTTGCTATTCCTGGAAACCCCTAAAACAAGCGTTCTCTGCCATCGAAGTGTTTTCTCCCATTCCTTCTTTCAGGTGTACAGCTTAGTGGTTAGACAAATCTACATTCACATAGTGTTTCCTTGGTATGTCCAGTACCCACCTGGCACCCTACATAGTTATCTCAATAGTATTGACTCAATTCCCTATGCTTCACTTTACATCCCTATGGCTGTCTTGTAATTACCTATTTATCCTTCTTAATCCCTTCACCTCTTAACTCTTACCACCCGGTCCTTTAATGCCCACCCCCCATTCTGGCAACCGCCAGTCTGCTCTCTGTATCTATCAGTCTGTTTCAATTTTGTTTGTTGTTTATTTTTTCTTTAGATTCCACAAACAAGTAAAACCATATGGTATTTATTTTTCTTTGACTGACTTACTTCACTGAGCGTAATATCCTCTAGGTCCATCCATGCTGTTGCAAAGGGTAAGATTTTGTTCTTTTTTGTTCCTGAGTAATATTCCATTGTATTAGTATACATGTACCACATTTTTTTAATCCACTCATCTATTGATGGGCACTTGTGTTGCTTCCAAATCTTAGCTATTGTAAATAATGCTTCAGTGAACAGAGGAGTGCATATACTCTTTTGAATCAGTGTTTTGTATTTCTTCGGATAAATCCTGAGAAGTGGAATTGCTAGAACTCATCCACTCCGCAGTGGCTGCCCCAGTCTGCATTCCCACCAGCAGTGCACTCTAGGGTCCCCTTTTCTCCAACACTTGTCATTTGGGGATTTATTGTTGGTAGCCATTCTGACAGGTGTCAGGTGATATCTCATTGTGGTTTTAATTCTCACTCCTCTGATGATTAGTGATGTTGAGAACTTTTTCATATGTCTATTGGCCATCTGTACATCCTCTTTGTGTCTGTCAAAGTGCTTTCTTAATGAGATGTATGTAGTTTAACTGGATCAAGGCATTGCATTGCCTGGAGGCCAAAGCATAATTAACTCATTTTTTTAGGGTCAGTTCAATTCAACCAATAGTTATTGAGCATTTATTACTAGTTGTATCTGTTAGGATGCTTTTTGTTGCAAATAATAATAATAATAAATCCAGTTCCAACAGTCTTAAAATATAAAAAGAATTTATTGAGAAGCCCAGTGGTAAGGTGGCCTTCAGGGGAAGCTTGATCCAGAAGTTCACCAAAGACCCAGTTTATCCTCTCTTTCTTCTCAGACTCCCAGGCTGTCTGCTTCACTGCCTGCCTTATGATAACAGGATGGCTGCCAGAATGTTCTGAGAGTTATCTGCTTCCTTATTTATATCCATCAGGGGAAAAGCAGTTGCCCAAGGAGTTTATAAAGAGGGTCAATTTTTTTCCCAAAGAATATCTCCTCACATCTCACTAGTTAAAACGGGGTCATGTACTGCTTATTCTTAAACTGAGCTGTGTGGCCAGAAGGATGGGATATGCTAGTAAACAAAGACTATGCCTGGCACCGTCTTCCCCAGATGCATGTGGCCTGGGGGTTGGGGGGGGAGGGGGGAGGGACAGGAGTCTTTTCTGAATAAAAATCCATCTACTGTCAACAGAAGGAAAGTGAATAAATGCAAAAATGCATCTCATTTGGTGCTGGCTTTTTAAATTAATGAATAGAATGGCATTGAATATTTGTAAATACAATGAAAGAATCAAATATCAAGGAGAGAAGAGAAAATAATTTAAATTTTGGATATATTGAGTTTCTAGTGCCTGCAGAATATTTTAGCAATCTTGTTGAGTAGAAAGTTAGGATTAAGGACCCAGTACTGAGAAATCAGGTTTGGGCTGGAGGTATATGTATGACAGGTAAAATGTATGACAGTGGAGGTAAGTCAGTTCAGGCCAAGGACCCAGGGGCTGTGCAGGGCCAGTAGCCAGAGGGAAGTGCAGGGTGAGTAAGAAGGAGTCCTGCCACCCCAGAATGCCCATCTGCCATGTACTCAGGTAAGCAGGTACTTCTTGCTTTCTGCCTCTTCCTGCCCCAGGCCAGCCCAGGGGCACCTTCCAGCAGTTGCTTGGGCACCCTGGGTGAAAATAGGGCATCTCTTCTCCTCTCCACCTCTCACATCATGCTAAAGGAAGGTATTGGGGCCCTTTCAAATTCCATACAAGGACCTCCCAGGATGCCTAATGTGTAGACTACTTGCTCCAATACCCAGGCAACCCAAATTCTTTCCCTTTCACTTCTGTCTTCATCTTGGAGCTCAACCTTTATCTGTTTCAAAATCCCCCTTTGACCTGTGGGAGTACCTCTGCCTTGGGAGGATCCAATGATTCTTTATTAGGCTTTAGCTCCTTGTGTCTTTCATCTTCCTGTCTAGTGGACTTGCAGCCTCTCTTCCTGTCTATGTATTGCTAATAGTGCCCTGCAGACCCCCTTCCTCACTGCCTGTCCCATGGAAAACACTGTAGACTGGTGGGCAGAACCTAAGGGCGGAACCTAAGGACAAACTGGGGACGGGGCTTGTGCGAAGGTTCCTCTAGTCCAGCTCCTCTGTCAACCTCTGCTGTTCAGTCAGCACTTCAGAGGCTTGGAGAAGGGAAGGGAGGGTTCATGGCTTCACAGGAATGCTACAGATAACGCCCCTAATTAGCACCCAGGGGCACTCCTGCTGCATTGTAACCATCTTTGCACTCTGCCCTGGACCTGGGCGTTCACAGGAAGTGCACTTCTGAGGTGCAAAGAGAGGATTAGAGGCCTCAGAAGGGTGTAAGTACTTGGCCAGGGCAGAAGCTGCCCTCATCTGGGCATGATAAGTGCTGGCTTCTTTAAAAGGGAGCTATTAGCCTCTTCCCTGGAATCACACCCCACCCAGCACCTCCCTTCCGTGTTGGAGCATCTGAACACTTCAGATTCCAAGTGTTCCAGGTCTTGCATTCTGTCTTTGCCTGTTCTGAGCAACAAGTACCGAATTTTTCGGATTGTAAGACACACCGGACCATCTGATGCACCTGGGTTTTAGAGGAGGAAAATAGGAAACAAAATTTTGAAGCAAAAAATGTGGTAAAATATTTAATAACATAGACCGCCATCCCCCACCCCTCCTAGCGAGCCAGGTAAGCTGCATTTGGACTATAAGACGCACCCCTATGTCCTCCCAAATTTAGGGGGGTACGCCTTATAGTCTAAAAAACACGGTAAGTGATTTTAGCAGGAGTCCAACCAGCTCTGTGCTCACACTGTGTACCAATAGTAGGGCCACAAAAGTAGATTTTTCCTACCTTTAACCTTCTCTTTATGCTAATGACCCAGCTCCAAACACAAGACTTATGCAAATAAAATACTTAGAGAACCAATCAAATTTGTATTCAGTTCTTGGAGAAATAAAATCAAGGCAATACAGGGAGTCAGCGTAGACTAGAACTGTGTTGCCTATTAGGAAGCTACTAAACCGCAGTTTGGCTATTCAAATATAAAATAAGTAAAAGTAAATATAATTTAAAACTTGATTTCTCAGTCATACTAGTGATACTAGATGCTCTAGAGCCATATGTGGTTAGTGGCCACCACACGGGAAAGTGCAAAATTATCTTCTGTGGGGCAGTGCTGGCCCGGAGCAATAGCGGCTGACTTCAGTGACTAGGTACGGCTCTGGTGGGGCCTGGAAGGGCAGCAGAATTGGAAGGGGAGGGGAAGGGGCTTCCAGGTGGGAGAAACTGTGACTCTGCGTGAAGAGGTTAGAATGAACCTGGCGTGTTGGGGCAACACCCAGGAGCAGAGGATTGGCTGGAGCCAAATGTTGCTTTTGAAGAGCTGTGAAAACCATCATCACCCTGCTGATTACAGGCACAGGAAATGAAAGGGGGAAGCCCATCCTCTTCTCAGTTCCCAATCCTGTATCCCATCCTTCACACATATTCCCAGGGGGAGGAGAGAATTCTGACTGGATCTCAGGCTCCTGATCTTAGTGCCACGGTTGCTTGGCCTCATTAGTTACCTGCTCTATTTGAAAACAGTGTAGGGGATGGGCTTGGATGGGAATCTGGACCTGTGACCTCCCTCTCCTTCCAACCTGGATCTCTGGCAAGCTGACCTCTAAATCTCCTTGGCTGAGAGGGCAGTGGGGAAGAGTCCAGAAATCAGGCCCTCCTGAATTCAAGTACTGGCTCACTAGCCAGGTGCCATTAGGCAAGCAATTTAACTCCAAGCCTCAGTTTACCCATCTGCAAAATAGGGATGATGATAGCAATGACCTCACAGGGTAGTTATAAAGGTTTCATGGGTAATGTTTGCCAAGGGTTTGGCATAGTTTTAGCAAAATAACTGTTACCTATTCATGATATTACTCCTTTCTATACTGCAGCTGTTTGCAGGTTTGCTGAAGTTATGTTTCTGCTTCCCACTAATTAAAAAATTCGTGTAATTAATTCATCATTTTTTCCCTTAATAATTTGTATTCTTTTTGTTTTATTTACTTCCCCACATCCCAAGATTTTAAAGGTAGTCTCCTGTATTTTCTTCTAAAAGTATTTTTTAAAAATTTAATTGAAGTATAATATACTTAAGGGAAAGTGAGTTTTGGTATAAGAGTGCTGCTCCATGAGTTTTGATCAGGTAACCACTAACCTAACTTGTAACGTTACTAATAGGTCTTCCCTGTTATTGAACCTTATAAAGGAGGATTCAGACAGCATACACTCTTAGGTGTCTGGGCCTTGTTTGTGAGAGTCATTTATGTTGTGCATTTGTTCATGCTCACGGCCTTATACTCTTCAACTAGGTGGATTTACCGCAATTTATCCATTCTCCTGCTTATGGACATTTGGGTAGTTTCTGGTTTGGGTACAAGAACAGTGCTGCAGTTGGCTGTGCCTTTTGGTGAACACATGTATATATGTATGTATGTATGTATGTATGTCAGTTGGGTGTGCAGACCTAGGAGAGGAATATCTTTGTCATTTTTCACTTAATGTTAGAGTCACCAAATGCTAGAGAAAGAACAGGGCTTGAAACACACCCAGACTTCTTCATTCGAGATGAGGGGATGGTGGCCCAGTGGGGACAGTGATCCCTGAGGTCAAACTGCAGCTCAGTGCTAGGCAGACCCAGGTCTCCTGAGAGCCAGGACACGGCTCCTAGTTGGTCCTGCTGCTTCCCTAAGAGATCAGTTGGATTCCCTTTTCCTTAAGCTCCTGATCGCCCCTCCCCAACCCGGGAGCAAAGTGGCTGTTCCAGGAAATCTGCAGCTGCTTTAGGCATTTGCAATGTGCAAAGATCCTGAGGCACAAAGAAAGAATGAGGTGGAGGGTTGGACAGGGCTTTGCCCAGTATAGTAGCTTAAGGTTTTTAGACTTTTAAAGCCTATTTGCAGTTGATAGGCCCTGAGAACTGGCGATCATAAACATACCACAAAATCTCTTAGAGATTTTGAATCTATTGCTTAAAAATATTATTGCTTAACACCCATTTGATTCCAATTCCATGTGACTTCAAAGAAAGGAAGAGGGAAGTGGTTGGTGATGAGGTCATGCAATAGAAGTTTTTGTTTTGTTTTGTTTTAATCTCTCTGCCTTTAGGAGCAGTCTTCCTTTGCTCTTACCTCCTTGACACTCCATGGCTTCTTTGTGCTAAAGTGCTGGGAGGGACAGAGGACAGGCTGTTTTTACAGCTGTGCTGAACTTCAACCTGGGAGTCATCCATCCCTCTCCTCATATACTCAGGCAACTTCAGGGAGGAGGGGAAAGGATGTAAATCATGCCCTCACATGTGGGTTCCCAGCTTATTCGTCTCTGAGCCTTACCCAGGGGCCTCTTGTGTTCTGACTATTAAGCAGTGAGCCAAAGCTGCCAGCAAAGGTGATTCTTCAGCATAACTGCAAGGCCTACCCTATGGGCAAATCTACCCTGGTGTCTACAGGTGTTCCTTGCTTAGCACAAGAAGGGCATTGACAAAACCCTAGACCGATGGGACCACACACTGGTCAGGGCCAGCACCTCATGCTATGGAGGAGGAAACTGCTTTTCTCATAAGTTTAGTGAACTCGATGCTCTCCAAGGATTCCTCCAGTTTTGACAGTCCGATTTTATGAAGATGTATAAGTATTGGATTTTTAAAATGCACTGTGGGAGTTCACCAGTAATAATAGAGCTAACACTTATTGTGTTCTTTCTGGGCTCCCGACACCGTGGAAAGTGCTTTTCTTGTGTTCTTTGGTTTAGTCCTCAGACTAGCCTTTAAAGTCAGGCAGTCTTTTTTCCCAATCACCAATTAGCAATTGATTGGAAGAGCGTGGTGTGCTGCACAGCAAAGCAAACTAGGTGGAAACAAGCCCAGCTCCTCGCTTTAGGGGAGGTGAAGGGCTACCGCTCACGAGAGTGCATGCTGTTCCCAGACTCTCTGTGGGTACTTGCGCTCTGAGGCAACACACTGTCTTTATTTCTCTTTGAAATCTGTAGAAGCCTTGCAGCATCTGATGCTAATTTTGTGAACTTAGGCCAAAAGGAGGCCCCACAGCCTCCTCCTCACTCTGCTTCTCGCAGCACTCTGCTGTTCCTGTTTTTGTCATCTCCCTTTCCCACCTCACACCCTCCACGTCGGCAAAGATCTCGGCTGCCGACCAGTATTTGTCTGTCTGACTGTCTGGGGGGCTGTGCTACTCCTGCGGGCAGAAAATGCACCCACACCTCTTATGTTTCCCTACTATCTGAATCAAGTGTCCTGTTCACACACTTTGTAGAACTAGGCGGGTAGCACGATGGGTGAGGCCCACTGGGTGGGCACTGGGTGGTCCTGTTCAACCCCAGCCTGCTTGTTGAAAAGTTTAATCAGAAACCACAGGCCCAATGTTAACAGATTTGTGGGGGGTGGTGAAATCACGTCATGAGTTCGTCACTTAAAAAAAATCTTAAAACACCAGGTAGAATAAGCCTCGGGTACTCAATTCACAACCTCCGACTGAGGTTTTTACTTGAGTGGATTTTGTGGTAGGAATTATCCCAGGGCCACCTAATTTCTTCACTTTGCTTGGTGTATGTATTGATGTAGCCTCTGCTCTTGAAATTATAACCGACCCAGTGATTGTTAAGTTGGGTGTGCACAGGTGACTGAGAGACTGGGTTGAACTGACAAAGCAGTGAAGGGAATCGGAAGACCTGGGTTCCAGTCTTATTCTGCAATAAACCAGCTGTGCGGCTTTGCTCACGAGAATCTCTTGGTTTGAGCATCCTCATTCATAAAGTAAAAGCATCAGTGAAGGGATTCATAGGATCTTTCCAGTTTCAAAATTCCATAAATCTATGGCTTTAATTTAAGTGATAGAACTGCTTTCTTTTGCTTGTACCTAAAATATTTAGATCAGGTACGTGGATTCTCAGGCGTATACTGTAGAAACAACTCTGATTTACTAGAGTAAGGGGCAACTTTGAAGTATACTTTTTTTCCCAATGGCTTTCATAAAAAGAGAGGCCAAGTGAGGGTTCACTCTAAAATGAAGTGCCAGCTCACTTCTCCAGAGGAAAATGTCATTAGGAATTTCAGTTAAAGTCTGGGGAGAGTAGATGGGGGAAGAAAGACAAATATACTGATAAAGAATGGTAAGAACAGACAAGGATGTGCAGAAATTGGAAAACTTATTGCTGGTGGGCATATAAAACAATACAGACATTTTGGAAAACAGTTTGGCATTTCCTCAAAATATGAGCTACCACACGACACAGCAATTCCATTCCTAGCTATACATCCAAGAGACATAAAAACGTATTCCTACAACAAATTCATAAATGAATGTTCATAGCAGCATTAGTTTACTTAAATTTTTATTTATTTATTTTACTTGTAACAAATAAAAATATATGTATTTACGGTATGCAATGTGATGTTTTGATATATGTATATATTGTGAAATGATTCCCATAATCAAATGAACATACCCATCACCTCCTACAGTTACTTTTTTTGTGTGATGAGAACACAAATTTCAAGTGTATAATACATTACTATTACCTATATTTACCATGCTGTACATTAGTTCTCCAGAACTTGTTCATCTTACAACTAAAAGAAGTTTGTACCCTTTGATTAATATCTTCTATTTTCCTCTTACCCCCAGCCTCTGGTAACCATCCTTCTCTTTTATTATGAATTTGACTATTTCTTTTAAGAGCACACATATAAGTGAGATCACGTAATAACTGTCTTTCTGTGTCTGGCTCATCCCACTTAGCATAATGTCCTTCAGATTTACCCATGCTGTCTAAAATGAAAGGATTGTCTTCTTTAAGGCTGGATAATATTCCATTGTGTGTATATACCATATTTTCTTTATCCATTCATCCATTGATGGACATTTAGGTTGTAATGAACATGGGAGTACAGATATTCCCTTGAGATGGTGACTTTATTTCCTTTGGATACGTATCCAGAACTGGGTTTGCTGGATCAGACGGTGGTTCAATTTTTAATTTTTTGAAGAACTTCCATATTATTTTTCATAATGGCTGTACCAATTTACATTCTCACCAACAGTGCAAAAGGGTTCCCTTTTCTCCACATCTTCTCCAACACTTATCTTTTTTCTAAGCCATTGTTAGCATGGTTTTAATATCCATCCTAACAGGTGTAAGGTGATATCTCCTTGTAGTTCAGTTTTGCATTTTCCTGATGATCAGCAATGTTGGGTACCTTTTCTTATACCTGTTGGTCATTCGTATGTCTTCTTTAGAAAAATCTCCATTCAGGTCCTTTGCCCATTTTGTAATTGGATTATTTATTTAGCTATTGAATTGTGTGAATTTTTAAAATACATTTTAAATGTCCATTTTAATGGATAAATAAAATGTGGCATCATATCCATACAATGGAATATTATTCTTCAATTAAAAGGAATGAAACACTGATACATGCTAGAATATGGATGAACCTTGAGAACATTGTGCTAAATGAAAGAAGCCAAACATTAGGTTGACATATTAGACACTTTTATCTATATGAAATGCTCAGAAGAGGCAATTCTACAGAGACAGTGGTTGCCTAGGGTTGGGAATGATGGGGGACATGAGGAGTGATGCCAGAAGATAGGCGGTTACTTTTCGGGGTGATGGAAATGTTCTAAAATGAGAGAGTAGTGATGATTGTACAACTCTGTGAACGTACTAAAAACCATTTACTTGTACACTTGAAACAGGTGAATTGCATGTGAGTTATATCCCAATAAAGCTATTTAAAAGAGAATAGTAAGGATAAAAATACTTACATTAAGAGGTAGATGAATAAAAATTGAAATAAAAGTTAAAGAGAAACAGGTGAAAACAATTTTATATGACTAAGTTACTTACTAGTAAGTGTTTTTAGAGATCCTCATTTTGTTCTGAGAGGGTTAGCAGGCAAATTATGATTAGGGAAAGGATGATTAATGATCAGAAATTGTGATTTTCATTTTTGGCTATAGTCCTAAGCATGAAATGGTTTTTTTTTTATTGTTTTATGCCATGTTTTGAAGCTCAGGGAACCAATTACCTTGTTTTTTAACTCTGTTTGTTGAGCGTGGCTGGTTTGAGTTAGTATTAAGGATGTATTATGGCAAGGGACACTCATGACATCAGTACCAACAAGGCGGCCAAAATTCTGGAGGACTTGCCAAGCCCCAGTGAGCCTTGCAAAGTACAAATCACAAAACAGGAAGAGTAGAGACTTGATAGTCTGTGGTGCTAAGTTTAGGGGATTCTGTGTTTAAGTGCCAAAGGTGAAAAGATTTTGGCAAGAGGTAGCTGATTGAACTCAATTGCAAGGGCAATTTCAGTGGAGTTGAAATCCAGGCCATGCATTGTGAAATTCTCTTGGGGAAGGAGTCACAAGCTGGGATGTCTACAAGAGCCTCGCAGGTAAAACAGAAGTGTGTACATGGTCAAATGGAGGGCTCCCGCCCCATGTCAAGGGAGTAGCCTCTGGTTGTCTGTTCATGCTGCTTGTTGCTGCACAGAAGGAAGGACCCATGTTGCCAAACCAACCTTCTGATTTTGCAAAAGAAGCTGAAGGTGTTAATTTTTAAAATAGTAAACCTTTCCTTTTTTAAATGCTGCTCTCTAGTTAAAATAAAAAAATACAGAAGAGGAGAAAATGTTTATAAGTCATATATCTGATGAGGGACTTGCATCTAGAATATGTAAAGAATACTCACAACTCAATAATAATTATTTTTAAATGGGCAAAGGATCTGAATAGATATTCCTCCAATAAAGATATACACATAGCCAATAAGCACATGAAACAAAGCTCAATGTCATTGGCTATCAGGGAAATGCAAATCAAAACCACAGTGAGATACCATTTTATATACACTAGAATGGCTAGAATCAGAAAGATAAGTGTTGGTGAGGATATGGAGAAACTGGAACCCTCATGCAGTGCTGGTGGGAATGTGAAATGGTGTAGCCACTTTGAGAAACACCTCAGCTGTTCTTCAAAAGTTTAAACATAGAGTGAGTGACCATATGACTCAAAATTTCCATGCACAGGTATATACTCAAGAGAAATGAAAACATATCCACACAAAAACTTGTACATGAATGTTCATAGTGGCATTATTCACAATATTCAAAAAGTGGAAACAACCCAAATGCCCCTTAAGTCAAGAATGGATAAACATTATATGAATATTATATGGCAATAAAAAGAAATGAAGTACTGATATTTTTTACAACATGGGTAAACCTCGAATACATAAGTGGAAGAGGCCAGTCACACAAGACCACATAAGATTCCATTGACATGATTTGTCCAGAGGAGGCAAATCCATAGGGATATTAGAGAGGGGAGGATGGAGGGAAATGGGAAGTGACTGCTAAAGGATGCAGGGGTTTTTTTGGGGGTGATGAAGCCGTTCTAAAACTGATTGTGGTGATGGTTGCGCAACTGTGAATACACTAAAAACCATTGAATTGCATACTTTACATCAGTGATTTTCAACCTTTTTCATCTCATGGCACATGCAAACTAAAACTCTGTGGCACACACAAAATATATTTTTTGCCAATCTGACAAAAATAGCTATAATTTTGATTCATTCACACCAGATGGCTTTTGTTGTGTTGGCTGTTGTCTTTTTTTTTTTTTTTTTTAATGTGACAATCTCAGGAAAAAGAGGTCAGTGCCCCTGACTAAATTGTTAGGTTTGTATGTTTTAAAAATTCTTGCAGCACACCCGTTGAAAATCATTGCTTTACATGGATGAATTGTATGGTATGTGAATTATATAAAGCTGTTACAAAAAATAATACAGTGAAGGTCACATAAAACATATGTCAGGCTGTCAATTTCACGTCCTCTGATTATGACTTGATTGAATGCATAGCAGGCCTGGAAGGGGCTGGTCAAACCCACATTCTTAGGAAATCAGAGAAGAAGGTGATCTGCTTTTTCCAAAGTCACATGCCTATTTAGTGTCAGGGCCACGGCCAAAACTTGTCTCTTCACTTGAACCTCTAGGCCATGCTGCCTCTATCCCAAGCCCAGCTTTGAAGGCATAGCTAGGGAGGGCCTGTGAGCAGTTAACATCAGCGATAGCTGGATAGTCTCTCTTCCCTTTCCCACATTTTGCAAAGGTCTCTTGAAGACTGCCTAAGAAAGGGGTAAATTATGGTAAAAAGGAACACTCCTTAAAGGAAGAAGCCTTTTCCCCCATAAAGCATAGGGGTTTTCTGTGTGTTTGAGTCACTTACTCTGTATATTTCTGACTCATTTACACTTAGCTCATCAATATGTTGTTAGTGCAAGAACCATTTGTCATCCAAGAAACCCTCTGGGCCATTTTTAAAAATTTGAACCAGAGAAGTGAACTTTGCCAAGAACAAATGGAACTCAGATATCAAAAGGTCTGAGTTCGGTTTTCACTGAACGCAAAGGGTGAGTGAATTCTGAACTGAGCCAAATGCATTCTCTCACCCTTAATTTACAGTACATTGTTCTGGCAGACTCTACAATCCTGAAATTTGGCCTTTCTTCTGCCATTCCTTTCTAGGGTGTAACCACAAGCCTATCTTTCATTTAATTTTATAAAAAATAAGTCCATGTTACAGCAACTTGTGAGAGCTTTACTCATCACTGTTCCTGTATTAATTTTACTAAAATAAATTGAAATGTTTGAAAAGGTTAAAACCCTCCTCTGAAGTTGTAATTTTCTTTGATATCCTCTAAGAATTTCTGTTTTTCCTGTCCTTTCATCTGGGGGTTTATCAGAAGGGATGTCTCCTCCCTCTTCAGCTCAGTTACCAGATTGAATACTGGAGGACCATTGCTGGTGGTGCTCAGACTTGGAGGATGTGACAGGTCCTTCATTCTGTCTTCAAAGGAGAAAGGATCAGGGAAATGATTAGAACTTTGAGTTTCTTTTAAATTAAAAAAAAATCTAAAAAAAACCCAACCCACAAAAGCACAGGAAAATTAAGATCAATCCAAAAGCTACCAAATCAAGAAAAGCAACTGTTAATATTTTGTGGGTCATTTTCTCTTTATTCTAAAAATGTATTTATATCAGTATATGAGATCTGTCCAGAAGGTTTCTAGCCATGTGATATAAAGAAGAGATATTTATTGAAGAAGATACAAGATACAAAACCATTGTACACAGGACAATGACATCCCAGTCCTCTTCAAAGTAGGCACCTTGGGACCTCACACAGTTCTCCCATTAACTGCCCTGTCGTATTTTCCTGAATCTCATCGATGATCTGAAATCTCTCTTTCAAAGGTGATTTTAGTTTGGGGAAAAGCCAGAAGTCACAGGGCACCAAATCTGGGCTGTAGAGGGGCTGAGTCACCTGGGTAGTTTGATATTTTGCCAAAAAACTGCACAAGATGTCATGCAGTGGGTGTGTTGTCATGCAGTGGGTGTGTTGTCATGATGAAGCTGCCAATCACCAGTTGCCCATAGCTGCTGCCTTTTGAATCATCTGAATAGTTTCCTCGGAGGAATGTTCAAGCTCAATGCAAAATTAGATGCAGATTCGTTGCTCTATTCGCTCTGTTATTTTGAATGGGACAGCCACACAGTACACATGCTCACTGAAAGGCATTTACTGCCCTCATTGACTGGTACAGTGAAGTTGTCATTGTTCACACATGTGCATTCCAGTCCACTCTCCTTGGTTGTCAGGTTACATCAATATTATGCAAATCACTCTTATTATATTAACAATGGCTGGACTTTTTTGGACAGACCTCATATATATAATTATAAAATTATATATATAATTACAAAATGGAATATTACATCATTTTGTAAGAATTACTTTTTCCATTTCTTAGTTCATAACCAATTATCAATATTTAAAAAATTATATCTACTTCAGGTATAAAATTCAAATGTATAGATAAAACATACTTGAAATGATTCAATGAGGAGTTTTTATTGCAAGCAACAGAAAACCCATGCCAAACTGACATAAGCACAAAAGGAAATTTTTGTCAGACCTCCGAAAAGTCCATTGGGAGATCTAGTTTCAAGCATGACAGGATTCTGCTTTGGTGCTGTTGACATGTTGCATACAGAGGCAACTCTTCCAGATATATGCATCCAGGTTCATGCCTGGCAGGAGGACAAGCCTCTGTTCCAGCACTCACCATGAATATTTCATTGCACTGGTCCCATTCCTATCTCTGAGCCTATCCTTGTGACTTATTACTGGGTCAGAATGGACTCCTGGGATCCAAGTGTTTCACTAAGAGAACACAGATGGAGAATGAGGCAGGGATGGGAGGAAAGGATGGATCCTCAGAGTGTGGTAACCAGGAGGATGGATGAATGTTGTGTGGCCAAAATAAGAGTCCCACGATTCATACACCTGGACATTGAGAACTCATTTTGCATTGTTTCCTAAGGACTTTCAGAGCAAACTACCTCAAAATGGGCAGCTTCAACAGAAATGTATTGTCTCATAGTTCTGGAGGCTAGAAGTCCAACATCAAGGCATCCAAGGTTCTTTCTGAGGACCATGAAGGAAACTCTGAGCCATGCCTCTCTTCTAGGTTCTCGTGGTTTTGGGGCAATTGTTGGTGTTCCTTGGCTTGTAGATGCATCACCCTGATTTTTGCTTCCATCTTCACTTGGCGTTTTGCGTCCAAATTTCCCCGTCTTATAAGGATACCAGTCATATTGCATGAGGGTCATACTCTAATATGAGCTCATCTTAACTAATTACATCTGCAACAACGCTACATCCAAACAGGATCACACTCTGAGGTACTGGGGGTCTCAGCTTTAATATGTGAACTTTGAGAGGACACAATTCAACCCTTTTCCACACAATATTTCTGGTTACACTTAAAACATATCCAGCCTGAGTCTGAATGATAATGATGATCCCTCCTTCCATTGTGTGGGCTAGGTTTGATGATTGACTTCTAGTAGTGTTCCTTCCATGTAGTTTAGTGATTAAGTTTGGGGGCTAGGAATGCTGAATGCATACCACAACCCCAGCACATACTAGCTTGTAGATTTTGGACAAATGGCAATCTCTGTAAACCTGTCTCCTCAACTAGTGAAATGAGGACAACAGTCCTTCACTCATTGGGTCACTGTGGGCCAGGCACATAGTGCTCAGTACATGTTAGTGTGGCTGTTCTACCTCTTTAAACATGTGAAGACTGCAGAGCCATGAGAAGAGCCTGACATAATCCCTGTGTTCTCAACTTTTAGTGATAATTTGGCTCAACTTCTCCCTAAGGTTCTGCTGAAACGAGTTCAAGAGGGGGGAGGATGCTTTGTTATCCTGCAAACAGGACTACAAATCTGTTTCAGGGAACACAAAGTATTTCCCTTTTTCTCCCCTAAAGCCAGATGCCATAAATTCTGAGCAAACTCCTCTAGGCAACGTGACTGCAAATACTGGTTCCCTTTAGGTCCCACTTATCTCTCTGACATCTCCTCTCTCCTTGTACAACTTGACTTTTCAACCAGTTCTCAGCTGTGGGCTGGAACCAGTCATTTTACTTATAAGCTCTCTCTTTTTTGGCTCATAAATTTGGGAAAATGGAACAGGCGCCTGCTGGTTTCCAAGGCACCACATCATTTAGTTTTTTTATACTTTTTTTCTACAGGGCTGAATTTAGCTTGTTGAAATGCTTACTAAATAACTAGAATTTCAAGCTCTTGAAAGCTGCAGAACCTATTTGATTACAGGCCTTCAGCAAGGTCAAAGCAAAAAACGTGGTCACTTTCATTCAGCAAATATTTCTTAAGTGCCGACTCTGTGCCCAGCGCAAGTCTAAGCACCAGGGTCATAACAATGAACAAGAGGGCTACTGTCCCTACCCTCGAGGACTTCACATGCTGAGGACATTCATTCATGCATAAAATGTATGCGAATCTTACTACATATCAGGTGCTGTTCATCAGTAAACAAAACAGACAAAATTCTTGCACTGATGGCTATGGTGTGTATGTGTTTAAGGGGGAACAGAATACAATATATGTAAGTAAATTTTTCATCATGTAAGAAGGTGGTAAGTCCTATGAAAAAAGTAGACCAGAATAAGGGGGATTAGGAATATTGGGGGGGGTACAATTTTAAATACGGTGGTCAGGGTAGGTCTCATTGAAAAGCTGATTCTTGGGCAAAGGCTTGAAAGCAAGGGGAGGGCAAGGTCAGGAAGGGAACCCGGGTATTTGGGGAAAGAGCAAGTCTAAAGGCTCTGTTGTGGCAGGGTGTGCCCAACTTTTTTAAGAATAGCAAGCAGGTGGGTTTAGCAGGAGCAGAGAGGATAAGGTGAGGATAGGGGCAGATCAAGTAGAGCTTTTCGCCTGAGTGAAATGAGGAACCATAGGCAAGTGTTAAGCAGAGAAGGGGGGACATGAGCTCAGACTGCAAGGGACTGACCTGGCTGCTGTGTTTTCAGCTAGACTGCAGGTGACTGGTGGCAGCTGGGAGGCCAGAGTAATGAATCACATGGGTGAGGCAGTACTGAAACGGTCAGCGGACAGCAGGGATGGTGAAAAGTGGGATGAGATTAGGGACCTATTTTGAAGACACAGCCAACTTGATTTTCTGAGGGAAACACCCTCAGAAACACCCCATTTAGAATGGGGTGTGAAGAGGAGGCAGGGATGACTAAGACTTTGGCCTAGGCATCTGAATAGTAGAGTAGGCACTGATTGAGAAGGTTACTACTGTTTGATGGCGCACGTTTCTGTTTTGTTGGGTAGGGCCAGGAGCGCCATTCGGACACACTAAGTTTGGGGTGCCTAGTAGCCATTCAAGTGGCATGCGCAGCTGGAATTTAAAGCTGTCTAGAGAAGTAATTTGGGGACAACTCTAACATCTCCGGAAGTGAGACCCTGCTGAGATAGCTCCACAACTGGCCACGTGCCCCTCCTCTTGTTACTCCTTGGAGGGCGGCTCTTCCTGCCGCAGCTATTTCAGCTGACAAAACCCTTCTTTTTCTTCCTTGGGGAATGGTGGGAAAAAACGAGCAGAAATGACGCACCACGACGTGGTGACGCCCACCACCTACCTCTTAGCACTCATAGAAAGACCGGGTAATGGGCGGGGCCCGAGGCTGGGAGGGGCCACGGCACCACGCACGCTACAGACAGGGGCGTGGCCTACCCCGCGTGCGCGCCTACTGCTGGCTCACCCGCAGGCCTCCCTCCCTCCATCCGTTCCGCGGGTGATCAGCTGGTCTGTGCACCCCTTACGTGGATTGGGGCACGTCACCGCCGAATGGCAGCCTCCAGAAAGGCACCGCGAGTAAGGTGAGAAGACTGCCGGGGACCCGGCGTCCGGGCAGCGCGCGTGGCTCCCCGGGCCCGGGTGCACGTGTGTCAGTCCAGAGGGCAGGGATGAGCTGGTCTAGAGCGGCGGGCAGCCAGCTGCCGTAGGACTAAGGCTGGGCTTGCTGGAGCCCCCTCTGGGGGAGGGAGCCATGCAGCGGACAAGTTCCGGTTTCTAGCGGGGCCGGGGGGTTACCCCAGGCTTCCCGAGCCAGAGTCCAGTACCCGGAAGAGTGTCCGCTGAGCTGCCGTGTTGGGCCGAGGGGGCGGTGGCTGTGGTTGCCCCTGCCCAGCAGGAAGGCCACGCTATTGCTGGAATTTGATGTCCCCTGCCTCCTCCAGCGAGCCTCTGCCCGCCCCCCTGTACCCTGGGAAAATAATCCTCAAATTACAACTCTGACAGTACTGACGCATGCATTTCGCTTTACTGATCTGTCTCCGTAACAAAGATAGAAAAACTCAGGGCCTCTCTACCCAAATGGTTTCAGAGGCAACACTTTGATATAATCTCCAGGAAACTCCCATCAGTAACCTGTCCTATCTTCTCCTGGGATGCAGGGGCGAGAAGGATAATCCCCAAGTCTCACGTTAAATTCATTTCAGCCTGTTCTCTCCCCTCCCTCACAACAGCCCAGGTATACTTATCAGAGCATCTAACAAAATGGGAGACTGAGAGACACATTCATAGTTCACAAGGGCCAGAAGCCAAACTCCCTGGAGATCCACAGGGAGTCAGCTATCTTCCATTTGAAATTTGAATGAACGTGCTTGGTTGGCCGTATGGACAGGCTCACTTGCCGAACACACACTATGGCTTGTGCTCTTGTTTGTAAACGGACAGATCCCAAGCTGACCTTGATTTGGACTTGGCCTTGCTACAGCACCTTAGGGATGAGAACCATGGCTACCTATGGAAGGGTGAGGTATGGCAAACCTGCATGTGGAAGGAGCTGCTTGTATGTTAAATGCTGGAAATGAGATCAGGCAAGTGAATAGTGATGAGTTAGGTCCAAGGTGGAGAAGAAGCCTTTGAGGACCAAGGTGGTCTTTGCTGGGTTCATAGAATCCCAGCATTTTGCACAGGGGTCCTTCAGCATCAGCTGATAGAACCTCTTTACCTTACACAAGAGGCCACTGAAAGGCTGAGAGAAGGGGGTTCTCGTGGCAGAATTTGAGTGCCACACAATGTAAAAATGACTCAGTTTAGGTGATGGAAATTGAATGCAAATTGACTTAGGTAAAAAGGGGTTGAGCTGGCTTCTAGTGCAGATGAGTCCTATAGGCCAACACTGGCATCAGACTTCCCTCTCTTTCACATCTCTTGGCTCTGGTTTCTTCAGTGTTGGCTGCATTGATAGGCGGCTTTCCTTGGCAGTTAATAACAGTTCTAGGCTGACAGCACCAGCAGAAATAGAGCCTTCTTACTTAATGGTCGGAGAGAAATCTCAGATCTGATTCTTCCTGGGTTGATTTGATCCTTTTGACCATCCCTGAACCAGTGGTTATGGCTGGAGGGATGGATTGATCAGGCCTGGGTCCCAGAACTTGATGGGTGATTTGTCTCAACTCTGGGTTGAAAATGGAGAAGAGACAGTCTCAATAGGAAAACCAAGTGTTCTCTTCAAAAGAGGAAGAGATGGATTCTGGGTAGGTAGGCAAAGACAAGTCTCCCACTAATCCACCCTTGAACTTGTTTCATTCCATCCTTGTCTCACCTTACAAGGGGGTAATTGAGCATCTCAGTGGTGTTTGTTTTGCCTCTTCCTGAGCGGTAAATTTTTCATCATGGGCTGGGGGTAGAGGGAGGGTAAGAAGTACCTTGCAGGGGTTTCTTTAAAAAGAGAGAGAGAGAAAAATGAGCCATAGCCATCTAATGCAAAGATTGAACAGGAAGATCTCTACATGCTTCTTTCCTCTTAACCCACCTCTAGCACTTCATGATGTTGAGAAGGTGTAGACTGAAGAAGTCCTGGGAACAGGAAGAGCACTGAGTTTAGTTGGGAACTCTGGACTCTAGTGCTAGACTAGCTGTGTCATGAAATAGCTGTGAGGCCTTGAGCAAGTTATTTGATCTCCTTTGTGGATATTATGAACAATATTGGTAGGAACATTTGCACACAAGGTTTCATGTGGACTTGTGTTTTCCATTTCCACACTTAAGAATGGAACTGCTGGGTCATAGTGTAACTCTACATTCCCACCAGCAATGTCCGAGGGTTCTAATTTTTCCACATCCTTGCCCTTCTTTGTCATTGTTTTTTTTCCTTCCTAGTGGATATGAAGTATTTCACTGTGGTTTTGATTTGCATTTCCCAAATGTATGTTGTTGAAAATCTTTTCATGTGCTTATTGGCCATTTCTATATCTTAGACATTTAAAGCCTCTGACCATTTTAAAATTGGGTATTTATCTTTTTCTTTTATTGAGTTGTATAGATCTTTATATATACTGTATACTAGACTCTTACCAGATATATGAATTGCAATTTTTTTCTCATTTTAAGAATTATCTTTTCACTTTCTGTTTTTAAAAAAATGTTTTTTTTATTGTTCAGTTACAGTTGTCCCCATTACTCTCCCCAGCCCTACCCAGATCCCACCTCCCATATCCACTTTCTCGATGGTATGCTTTGAATTGTAAAAGTCTTTCATTTAATGACATCTAGTACATCTGTTCCTTTTATCGTTTGTGCTTTTCATGTCATATCTAAGAAATCATTGCGTAATCCAAGGTTAGGCAGATTTCTTCTAAGGCCTATTTTCTTCTAAGAAAACATTTTTGTGATCTTTTTTGAGTTAATTTTTATATATGGTTAAGGGTACAGATTATAATCTTCCTAGTGGATGTGAAGTGGTGTCTTTATTTTTTTGCGTAATGTATGTCCAGTTGTCCCAGCCTCCTTTGTTGAAAGAACTATTTTTCTCCATTGAATGGTTTTGGCATCGCTGTTAAAAATTCATTGACAGGACTCATGGGCACGGGCAACAGTTGTGATTGTGGAGGTAGGGGTATAAGGGGACTAAATGGTAATGGGAAAAAATTCAATACAAAATAAAAAAAATAAAAATTAAAGCAATGAAAAAATTGACAGTAAATGTGAGGGTCTGTTTTTGAAGTCTCAATTGGACTTCACTGATCTGTAAGTCTGTCTTTATGTCAGTACTACCCTGTCTTGATTACTATAGTTTTATTAGCTTGGAAATCAGGAAGTGTGACTCCTCCAAATTTGTTCTTTTTCAAGATTGTTTCCACTTCTGGATTCCTTGCATTTCCATATGAATTTTAGGATCTGCTTGTTAATTTCTGCATAGAAACTAACTAGAAACCTAGATTATTTTGGGAAGTGTTGCCATTTTAACAATATTAAGTCTTCCAATCCATGAACATAGAAATGGCTTTCCATCTATTTAGGTCTTCCTTAATTTCTTTCAACAACATTTTGTAGTTTTCAGAGTGTAAGTTTTGTGTGTCTTTTATTACATTTATTCCTAGGTATTTGTTTATTTTCTTTATTTTATTGTAAATGAACTTTTCTTAATTTCATTTTTGGAGCTTATATTTCAAGTATATATAAATACACTTGATTTTTGTATGTTGGTTTTGTATCCTGCATTCTTGATGAGCTTATTAGATCTAATTTTTTTGTGGGTTCTTTAGGATTATCTATATTCAACATAATGCCATTTGCAAATAGGTAGTTTTACTACTTCTTTCTAATATAGGTGCCTTTTATTTCAATTTCTTGCCTAGTACAACATTGACTAGAAGTGGCAAGAGTGGACACATCTGTCTTGTTTCCGATCTTAGGGAGAAAGCATTCAGACTTTAACATTAGGGATGGTGTGAGCCATGGGTTTTGTAATGTTTTTGATCAAGTTGAGGAATTTCTCTTCTAGTTTATTGAGTACTTTTATCATGAGCGGGTGTTGGATTTTGTCAAATGCTTTTTCCATCTCTGTGGAGGTTATCATGTAGTTCATTCTGTTGGGACTTTGTATTATTATTTTTGTATGTTGAACTGATCTTGTGTTTCTGGAATAAATTCCTCTTGGTGATGGTGTCAGATCTTTTTTATATGTTACTGGATTCACTTTGCTAGTATTTTTGAGGGTGTTTGCATTTATATTTATAAGAAATATTGAGGTGTCTTATTTTTAAATGAAAGAATATATGGTTCCCCCGGTAAAGAACATCTCATTGTTTCCAATGCAATGAGTAGCAGCAATCTGAGAACAGGCCTGGAGTGACTGGTGACAAAGTCTAGTGTTCTGGTTCTGGCTGTGTGGTGGACTGAGCTAATGTGGACCCCTTTCCCTCTACAAACACATAAATATGGGGTAAAATTATAAAAAATTACCTTTAAGTTCATAGCTGAATAAGATATAAATGTATAAAGATATAGGCTCCTTTCTGTAGCCTGTAACAGGCTCCTTGTTGCCGCTCTGATCTTGTCCCCTGACCACTTACTTCCGCCTCTCCCAACACAGGGGCCTCCTTGCTTTCCCTGCGGTACACAGGGCGTACTCCTGCCTTAGGGCCTTTGTACTTGCTGGTCTTCATTTTTGAAATGTTCCTCCCTAGTCATCCACCTGGCTTGAGCCCTCACTTTTTTTAGGCCTCTGATAAAATGTCACCTGTTAGCAAAGAGGCCTTGCCTGGCAACCCTGTATCAAATAACCTTTCCCCTTACCTCTCTGACCCTTTGTTCTCCTTGTCCCATTTTAGTTTTTTTCATAGAACACATACTTACTACCTGATATACTGTATTCTTGTTTTGTATCTGTTGCCTTTTCTTTCCTATCCTTCCCTCCCAATAACTTTCCTTCCTCCCCACCCCCATGTAAACTTCTGGAGGTCAGAGATGTTGTTGTATATTTTGTTCACTGTTGTGTCTAGAATAGGGCCTGGATTATAGAAGATTCTCAATAAATATTTGTTGACTGAATGGACTTGGAAAGAGAAATCCTCAAGTACCAGAGATACAGTGGAACTTAAAGCCTGAAGTTCTGGGAAGCTAAACTGTTAAGCTGCGCCTTGCGGAGGTTATTAGATGCTACAGGCCTTCAAACCAGGGGCCCAGGGTGTCAGACTATCGCCATATGGGGACACAAACTTGTGTGCAAATCTCCGAGCTAAGAAGTTAAAAGGAACATTAGTCTCAGAAGAAAACAACAGCGACAGTAATGCTTGTGCAATCCAGGACATCTTTCATTCTCATAGATAAAATAGTCTTTACTGAAGATAAGCTCTTACTAAAAGATTACAAAATCCACAAGGAATGACCCTCCAGGAGGGAGCCAGTAGACCCAGCAAACTTGAGGATTACTATCCCCAGACCTTCTAGTGGTAAATGTGGAATGAATTATAAAATAAAGGCCTGAAATAATTAAAGCTAAGAGAAGGAAAAGAAACCACAGTGAAAGAATAGGACACCTTGAAGAAAGAACTGGCACGTTTGAAAAAGAACCAAGAATTTGTGCACGTGACAAAGTCATTGCAAATCTTTTTATCCTAGTTAAACAGAAGGTGCGACTTGAAGAATATTCATGAACTACAGGCTAGGTCTGAGAAGGCTCACCTGTCATGGTAATGTTTTATCTGCAGATTTTATCTGAGGCTTTTATGTACTTTGTTACTGATACTGGGGCAGGAGTTCTTTGGACGCACTAAGGAAAATTGCTCACTAAGCCTTGCCACATTTACTGCGGTCAAAGTCTGTAATACCCTGTTCTTTCTCTTCTTAAGGGCGAGTCACCGGGATTTTCAGCTGAAAAATTTAAGAATTATCGAACCTAACGAGGTGACATACTCAGGAGACACAAGTGTGGAAACAGGTAATAATTTTGACTATTATGAGATGGAGCATCTCAAAAGGGTTTAGGTCCTCTTGCCTCAACCTCAGGGTAGGAGAAGAGAGAAGGTAAGGGGTCAGTAATTGATCATGCTGGCGGTAGGAGGACATACATCTGGAAATTGAAAACCATTTTGTATCTTGGCTTCCTGGGTAGTTATTTAGTACCTTTTTTAGGGTAGTTAAGTTAGAGAATTAAAGTTACTGCATTTACCTTTTGGGGGGTAGTTACGGTGGTGATAGGTTGTTATCGAAAAATCCTACTCTAGTTTTTATAATCTCTAATGTAACCCTTTATTGACTGCCTTCCAGATTGGTTTTTAATTTTTATCATATGATTACCAAATGAGAAAAGTTTGTAATATACAGGGTGGGACAAAAGTAGGCTTAGAGTTGTGAGTATGTGAAATGCAGAGTTTATTCTCGTATTCTTATTTATTAATTATTGCATTATTTTCCATATGAACAACTGTAAACCGACTTTTGCCCCACTCTGTATTATTGTGCTTTATAAATTGAATGTACATTCAGGAAAGTCTTTTTTAGAAAAATTTCTGGAACTATACCTTCTCCCCAGAACTGGTTAGTTGTAGTGTGAGGTTGCCAGAAACCTGAATTCTGAAAAGTGGTGCATTTCTGTATTGTTAGCCCTTGTCAGCCAGAGCTTTTCCATGGACTACCCAGGAGAACCACAGTGTTTCCTTTCAGCTGAGTGAAAAATCCTTCCCTTGAAGCAGGCGAGATACTATGACTAAGCTCTCTTTGGAAGATCAGTGCTATAATTGTACTGATCCTTGTACGCAAAACATTTTGGGCTGTATTAGGAGGGAGAAGATGAGGAAGAAAGAAGGAATGGGGAAAAAGGGAGGTAAAGAAAGGGAAAAAGTGATAGAACCATCAGGTTCAGAGATTGAAGAGAACTGCACTTTCTTTTTGTTATAGATGAAGAAATAGAGGTTCAGGGAGTTCAATAAATAGTCTGAGGTTGCAGATTCCAGCTGGAAACCAGAACCCACTTGTTTTGATGCCATTGGTCTTAGAATGCTTTAAGAGAGACTCTGTTATGGTCCCCTAAATAATATGTTGTAATAGTATATGAACTTGGGAATTGGATAGACCTGGGTTGTGGTTCCTGATAATCCAGGTGACTTGGGCAAATTCTGGTGTTCTAACTCCCGTACCTTTATCTGAAAGATGGGAATAGTGAAACTTCCCTTGGAGGATCATTGTGAGAATTAACCACTAATGTATGTAAAACCCTTGGCCCTTGCTCAGTGGTGAGACAGAGAAACAGACCACCACCTCTAAAGCTGTTGGTGCTGGAGGAGGAGCTTCACATCTGTGCACGTGTTAAGATGCTGAAATTGGAGGAAGCCAGCCCCTTCTATGCTTATGACAAGGCATGTAGGAATCCCAGCTGGTGCAGAGCCAGATCCAGATTCAAAATCATATTTCTTGAGCTCCTACAATGTACCATATGCTGTACATGTTGCTTTCACACATGTTGCCATGTTAAATTCTTCTAGCCACCCAGTGAGGTGAAGAGGGTGTGCTTTTCATGTACTTCCAAGGAGTGAAAAGCCTTGTTTGTGGTCAAGGTTGAAGGTTTAGGAACTGGTTTTTAAAAGCAGACTCACATATGCAAGAGACTTTTAAATGAGTCATTCATTTTAAAGCATGATTTAAAAATACCTGGCAGTGTATGGGATAATGTTACATCATGGACTAGGTTTGTTGCTCTTGGCTTTCCACTTCCCTGCACACCCTGATTAGCTCTTGGCTGCTTCTGGCATTTCTGAAAAGTAATGGGATGTGGAATGAACAGATGCTCTAATACAGCGTCTTCTAAGATCCTAGCTTTCTTTTCACTGAAGGTTCATTGCTATTTATTACATTGAGTCTAAAAGATCATGGATACGAAGTCGTGATATTCACGCAGACATCTTTGAGTGAGCATATGTATGTGTTAGGTGCTGGGCTAGATAATGGATTCAGAGGTGAAGATGACACGGGCCGGGCCCTCTTTAAGGAGAAGCAGTATATTCACCTGGCACACCATTTATCACCTTGCTGTCATTGTTAGTTAATTGTGCATCTAACTCTAATAATTGTAAGCAGATAACATTGACTAGGTGCCAAGCACTGTCTCTAAGTGCTTTATATATAGTAACCCATTTAATCCTTATAAAAATTATGCTATGAGGATCACCAGCCATGCCTTTCATCTTCTCCTTCTTGATTACCTTTTCAGCTGCTGCCACTTCAATGGCTGGGTCTTATAATCGCATCAGCTTTGTCCCCTCCTCATCTCTGGCTGCTCATCCGCTCAAGTTATTTCCAAGGCCTGTGGTCCTTGTGGCCACAGCTGTGTCAACACCTTGCTCATTGTATCTATTTCAGGGGTAGCTGCTTCCACTGCCCCAGCACATTGTCTCAGCCACTGCCTGTTGTTGTTGCCTTTGATGGTTTGCAGTTTGTAATTGAGGGTTTTGTACTTGTCCCTGGTTCTGTTGACTTTATTGATGAAATTAGTGACTGATAATGTTGACACATTGTATAGTCAACACTATGAACACCCAGTCAGTGCCATCAAAGTCCTTAAGTCAGAATGTGATCAAATAGAAAGCAGATTCTATAAAGAAATTAATGATCTTAAAAGAAAATATGCTGGCTTCTATCATGTATTTGCTTTTTAAAATTCCAGATGCCTAGGCTGTACTCCAGACCAATGAAATTAGAAGTTCCCCAGGTAGTTCCAATATGCAGTCAAGGTTGTGATACTGCTCCAAAGGCACTCCACGTTTTTACTTGAGTCTAAGAATGTTAAGTTACTCAGAAAGATTGGAAACAAGTCTATTTTTGAAGCTCCTGAAAGGTGTCATAATGTAGTTTTCAGATGCCGACAAGCTTAGGAGGTCGCAACAGGCTTCATCTGGGACTTAGTGGAGGTGTTGGCAGGTAAACTTCTGTCAGTCCAGATACTTCTGCTTCCTCTTTTTCAGGTAGGTGAGGAATTGCAGGCTCAGGACATCAGATCAAAGGAAAGGATGCCCCTCTGAAGAGCTTTCAGAAGCAGTTGTAATGAAAGGGACATAGGCATGTTTGAATTGTAAACAGGACCGTCTGCAGGGACTCTCCCTTTGAGTGCTGTTGTCCTTCGAGACTCCTTTGGTGGAGCCCCGAGGCCTGTGGCTAAAGTTACCCCCTGGCTGCAGGTTAGGAATGGGGCACTTTTTCAGTGAGTCCTATCAATGTGGTACCTTGCAGAGGATTCTTTTGGTGATAATCGTATTGACTGATATATGGAAACCTAGGGTGCTGCTGATGAAGGAGAGAAAGCAGGTGAAAAAATCAAAAAGAACCAAAAAGAAAAAAGGATCTACACCTAGTGGGAACAAGCCACAGTGAGTCAGGGTGTCAGTCCTTGACAATAACCTGTATATAATTACTTCAGCATAATGCTGTTACTTGGAGCATCATGCAGCAGAACGTTTTTGGCTAAGTAAAGCATTTTTTATTTGTTTAAAAAATGGGTTGGCAAAATCCAAAACACTGACAACACTGAACACTGGCAAGGATGTGGAAAAATGGGAATTTTCATTTATTAACGGTGGGGCTGCAAAGTGGTACAGCCAGGTTGGAAGACAATTTGATGGTTTCTTATAAAACCAAATATACTCTTTATAGCCATCATGCTCCTTGGTATTTACCCAGAGAAGTTGAAAACTTATGTCCACACAAAACCCTCACATAGATGTGTATGGCAGCTTTATTCATAATGGCCAAAAGTTGGAAGCAACCAAGATGCCTTCAGTAGGTAAATTGATAAACTGGGATATATATCAGACAATGGATTATCATTTAGCACTAAGAGGAAGTGAGCTGTTAAGCCATGAGGAGGCACGGAGGAACCTTGAGTGCTACTGCTGCTCAGCGAAAGGAGCCAACCCGGAAAGGTTATCTACTGATTGATTCCAACTGCATGACTTCCTGGGAAAGGTGAAACTGTGGAGAGAGTAAAAAGATGTGTTGCCGGGGGCTGCGGGCAGGAGGGATGAAGAGACTGAGCAGAGAGCACTTGTAGGGCAGTGGAAGCTGTTCAGCCGTTCTGTATGGCACTGTAAATATGGATGAGATTGTTACACATTTGTCAGACCCCTTAGCATGTACCACGAGTGAACTGTAGGGTCAAGTCAAGGAACTTGTATAAAGGACCCATTGACAAAGACAACAGCGGGAGGATTGAATGTGGGAGGTGGGGGTGGGCAGGGCAGGAGAGAGTAATGGGGGAACATGGGGCAACTGTAATTGAACAACATTGAAAAATTATTAAAAAATTGTGAGCTTTGGGGGATAATGGTGTGCTGGTGTAGGTTAGCCAGTTGTGTGAGATGGGCCACGCCGGCGGAGACCTTGCTTGTGGGGAGGCTGTGTATGTGTGGGGTCAGGGGGTTCGTGGGGACTCTCTGTGCTTTCCGCTTGGTGTTGCTGAGAATCTGTACCTGTGCTAAAAAAAAAAATCTATTTAGAAAAGAGTTGGAAACCTTACTCTACTTTGGATTCTAATAGTACAGTTTTGTGCCAGTATATGGCATGTGGTGAAATATGTCTGATTATTGTTCTATAATTGGCTTTTCGTGAAGTGGTTTGTTATTTTAGCCATGGGACTGCAGCGGTGATACAGTTATCTGTGTAGTCATATATCCGTAGCTGTCACACAGTGTGATTTATCAGAACTGTGTGTGGACAGCAACATTTGCTGAGAAAAGGTTTTCAGAAGAACCACCTACAGCATGTTTAAAGTCTGCTCGCATCCCCTGTGCCTTCGTCACGCAGTCCCTTACGCTCACTAGGAGGAGAGCTCTTGGGGTTTTGACTCCTTAGAAATTAGTAAAAGTTTAAGAATTTCTAGTAGGACTCCAATTCATGTCCCTAACTTTTTTAAAAATGATTTTTGTATTTCTGTTTCTATTTTGTATTTTTTAGAGCTGGTGACTCCAGCTCTGGTTTTGGGCGGATGATAGGCTCCTCAGGACCCGTGAGAGGCTCAGCTTGGAAACCCTGGATCTGCTCTGCTCCCACCACATTTTACAGAGGAGAACGCAGGGTCCTGAGCCCGTCCCCTTTGCCCCGGGGCTGCACACCCGGTTGTTAGCATGTATTCACTAGAATGCACAACTTAAGTCTTTTGACCTCTAGTGGATTAACCTTCCTCCTCCACATCTGTGGTTGGCTATTTAACAAAAATGTAAAACATACCTCTTTTAAGCAAACTTAAGCAGTAAAATACAAGAAGAACAAAATAAAAATCCCCTTACCAAAGGTAACCACTATCCACATGTTGGCGAGTGGCCCTATATAATCTTTGAATATATACATACAGAATTTTAAATAAGTAAGAACAATCTATACATATTCTTTTGTAACTTGTTTATAATTACCCACCAGTGTTATTGGTATCTTTGCAAATTAAAAAATATAGGTCTATGTAATTTTTAATTGTTTTGTAGCATACTGTTGTATGTATGGTAATTTATTGAACTGATCATGTATCCCCCCCACATTTTTTCTTTTTCTTTTTTTATTTTATTGATTATGCTATTACAGTTGTCCCATTTTCCCCCCTTCATTCCCCTCCACCCTGCACACCCCCTCCCACCCACATTCCCCCCTTTAGTTCATGCCCATGTGTCATAAGTTCTTTAGCTTCTATATTTCCCACACTATTCTTGCCCTCCCCCTGTCTATTTTCTACCCACCGTCTATGCTACTTACTCTGTACCTTTTCCCCCTCTCTCCTCTTCCCTCTCCCCTACTGCTAACCCTCCATGTGACCTCCATTTCTGTATTTCTGCTCCTGTTGTAGTGGTTTCCTTAGTTGGCTTTTGTTTTAGGTCTGGTTGTTAATACCTGTGAATTTGCTGTCTTTTTACTGTTCATATTTTTTATCTTCTTTTTCTTAGATAAGTCCCTTTAACATTTCATATAATAAGAGCTTGGCAATTATGAACTCCTTTAACTTGACTTTATCTGAGAAGCACTTTATCTTCCCTTCCATTCTAAATGACAGCTTTGCTGGATAGAGCAATCTTGGATGTAGGTCTTTGATTTTTATGACTTGGAATACCTCTTTCCAGCCCCTTCTTGCCTGTAAGGTCTCTTTTGAGAAATCCTCTGACAGTCTGATGGGAACTCCTTTGTAGGTGACTGTCCCCTTATCCCTTGCTGCTTCTAGAATTCTCTCCTTCATTTTAATCTTGGCTAATGTAATTATAATGTGCCTTGGTGTGTTCCTCCTCAAGTCCACCTTCTTTGGGACTCTCTGAGCTTCCTGGACTTCCTGGAAGTCTATTTCCTTTGCCAGATTGGGGAAGTTCTCCTTTATTATTTTGTTCAAATAAGTTTTCCACTGGTTGCTCTTCCTCTTCCCCTTCTGGTACCCCTATAATTCGGATGTTGGGATGTTTAAAGATGTCCTGGAGGTTCCAAAGCCTCTCCTCATTTTTTTGAATTCTTGTTTCTTCCTTGTTTTTTGTTTGGTTGTTTCTTTCTTCCTTCTGGTCCACTCCATTGATTTGAGTCCCAGTTTTCCTCCCATCTCTGTTGGTTCCCCATGCATTTTTCTTCATTTCACTTATTGTAGCCATTTTTTCATCTAATTTGTGAGCAAAATCAACCAATTCTGTGAGCATCCTGATCATCAGTGCTTTGAACTGTGCATCTGATAGGTTGGCAATCTCTTTGTTGCTTAGATGAATTGGCTCTGGGGCTTTGATTTGTTCTCCGGTTTGAGCCATTTTCATTTCTGGGTTTTTTGGGTTTTTTTTTTGGTCTAGTCGCGGCTGTTAGGTAGTGAGGGGTGGAGCCTTAGGTGTTCCCCAGGGCGGGACAGCCCAGTCGCTGGGTAGTGACTCTGTATGTGGGGGCGGGGTCTGGGAGGAGACAGTGGCGCTTGCTCCGCTCACTTTTGGATTCCCCTCCCCTCCACCGCCTTCCCTTTGCCTGGATCATCTGCGTGTGAATGTGGGACCACCTGGTCAGCCAGCTGCCTTGTGCGGCCTCGCTGGTTCTGCACAGCTGCCACCCCGTGCCTGGGGTCTGCTAGCCACCGCCTGTGCACCTGGGGGCTGCCAGCTACTGCTGTCTGCGTGCCCGTCCGCACCTCTGCTTTTTCCTGCCGCGACCCCGCCCCTCTTACCGGTCTGGATGAATCGTCGTTGGACTTCCAAACAGTTTGATTTTCTGAGTTCTGGTTGTTTTCTTGTTTCTAAATCTTCGTTGTCCTTAATTTTGGTTGTGAGAGGAGGCACAGTGTGTCTGCCTACACCTCCATCTTTGCCGGAAGTCCCCCCCACATTTTTTTTTACTGTAAACAAAGGTAAAGACCTATGTTTTTGTGGACTTGTTAATTATCTCCTTAGTGTAAAATCCTAGAAGTAAAAGGGGTAACCAGTTAATTTGGAAATTAGTAGTAGCTCAAGTTTTCTAGCTACAGATGGCTGTTTGGAAGTGGTATTTAAGAACTGGAAACCTCAGAGTTTTTGGCAGCCTTGGTTTCGGTTTATTGGTGGGGTGGTCAGTGTGAAGATGCACTGGGGGTGGGACGCCCGTAGTAGGCGCTTCTCTGGGGCCCTGTTTGAGTTGACATTGAGTAGTCATTGCCTTGTGTGGACAGGCTGGTTTTGCAGCAGACTCTCTTGTCGTTGCAGGCGGCAGCATGCCTCCAAAGGTGACTTCAGAGCTGCTGCGGCAGCTGAGACAAGCCATGAGGAACTTGGAGTACGTGACAGAACCGATCCAGGCCTACATCATCCCGTCGGGAGATGCCCACCAGGTACTGAGTGGAGACGGGCAGGTGATAGAACTCACCAGTCCCTCCTCTCCTTTCATTCTTTCTCCCCTGGACCCAACGCGTTTATCAGATTCTAGTTGTCAACCCACAGCTAAACATGGCCTTCAGGGTTTGGCACAGGGACCTGTGTCCAGCAGGGTTCCAACAAATGCCTGTTGATTTTGTTCTGGCTTCTTTGTTTTCAATGAATATAGCCATCTTTCAGTAAATGGTGGAAGAATTAGAATACAAATGAAAGGGCAGAAGTCTAGGCCTTTCTGTTGCTGACACACTTTACCCTGTCTCCTCTGTCACAACTTGTCCCTAACAGAATGCTCTGTCCTTCCTCCCTTCTCTCCATCCAAGCTTCCCATCCTCTCCCATAACCGGGGGGGTGGGGTAGGGGGGGCATCAAGAAAGTCATTATTGATCTCCAACCTAGCAGATTTTAGGGTTGATTCTGAATTTCACTCTCTTTTTCCCCCAACCTCCATCTTTAATGAAAGCAGCTCAGTACGTGCCCTTTACCTCTGAGGGCACTAGTGATTCACAGGAGAGTAGGATTTGCAGAAGTGAAGACCTCATGTTCTGGGGCCGAAAGGCAGAAGGATGAAAAGATTCTAGGCTGTACTCTTTTAGGCCATTGAGCCAGCAAGTGTTTGCATACTTTTTTGTGGTCATGGTACTGTGGGGTTACAAAGATTAATTGAAGATTGAATTCCTGCCCTCACTGTGCTTACAGTTTAGCAGAGAGGTAAGACAACATACAAAGTGCTGTTCTTCCATAGAGTCATCTATACACATATATTTTTAATAGCTTCTGCTCACGTGCAAGGCGCTGCTTTAGGCATCCTACGTGACCCAAAGTTGAGAATGGTTCTGGTTTCAAGAAGCATGCAATTTAGTAATGGAGTTAAGATATGCATACACATGTCTGTATTGCAAGGTGGAATGTGGAGGCACCATCAAGAACATCTGAACAGAGGGCTGTGGAAATTTGAGAGGGAGGGGGAGGATGATGGAGGGCTTCCTGGGCAGGGAGGCGTTTAAACTGGACCTTGAAGGATAGGTAGAGTTGAATAAGTAAGTGGTGGTGGCTGGAGAGGGATTCTAGGCAGCAGGAGGCTTAGTAGGGGTAAAGGCAGAGAGTCAGGGAAACTGGGAGTGCTTTTCGGAAACAGTGTGGCAAGTTCCCCAGCAAAAGCCCAGGGAAGTGAAAAGCTATAGTGGGCAATATGGGTGGTGTTCCGGAAGTCTTTGGTTGCAGGTAACAGAAACCGACTTGACGTACTTGAGCAGTAAACATGCTTTGTAGGAGTTCAGGGTCAGGGCCGCTGCACTGGCACAGCTCCAGGTTGTGAATGATGCTCTCAGTTGTACAATGTCAAGGGTTCAGGTCTGGCATCCTGTGGACCCGAGGGTGGGAATGTAGCTGTCCCTCAAGGAGAACTGGGATGGAAGGGTTTCAGCTGTTGCTACAGATCAGTTTCTTTCTTATGCAACAAGGTAGATAGTAAAAATATGTTGCCACCCAGTTCCCACACTTGTATCTTTTTATCTTTTACTTTCAAGATACCAGATTGAGCTAGAGCTTGGTGTTTATCCTTGGTCCTTGTGAGAGAGAGAGAGGGAGAGAGAGCGCGCGCGAGTAAGCACGCACGAGGGCATATGGCACAGATGGGACTGAGGAGGGCCCACCATGATGGAGGGGGTGGCAGGTAAGAGTATACCTGTATTTGAGCAAAGTTCCCCAAAGATGTCTACTTTAGCTGGCCTCCTTTCTGCCCCTCCCCAAAGTTGCCAGACCAGATGGTTGGCACAATATCAGGCCAGTACCAACACGGGCGCAACATCCAGACTGCATCCTTGCCTGGAGACTTGAACTTTCTTGGCTTAACATTGTTTACCTCTTTTTTTAAGTGTACAGTACAGTAGTGTTAACTCTCTGCACATGGTTGTGCAATAGACCTGTGGAACTTCTTTCTCAAAACTCTACACCCATTGAACAACTTCCCACCTCCCCCACAATCACATTCTAGTCTCTGAGAGTTTGACTGCTTACCTCATAGCAGTGGAATCATGGAATAGTGGTTTGGCGCGCGTGCGTGCGTGCGTGCGTGCGTGTGTGTGTGTGTGAGAGACTAGCCTACTTCACTTAGCATAATGTCCCCAGGGTTTATCCACGTTGGAGCTGATGACAGGATTTCCTTCTTTTTTAAGGCTGAATAATACTACATTGTATTTATATATAAGATACTACATTTTCCTTATCCATTCATCTGTTACTGAACATACAGGTGGCTCTTACCTCTTGGCTCTTGTGAATAATTCTGCAATGAACATGAGTATGTTCTTTCCAAGATCCTGTTTTTGATTCTGGATTGCTGATTATATAGTAATTCTATTTTTAGTTTTTTTGAGGAACCTTCATACTGTTTACATTTTACAGTCCCACCAACATTCTCAGCAATTTCTCCACTCTTAGCAACTCTTGTTATTTGCTGGGGATTTTTTTGGATACTGACATCTTAACAGGTCTGAGGTGATATCTCATTGTGGTTTTGACTTGCATTTTCCCGATGATTAATGATGTTGAGCATCTTTTCATGTGCTTGTTTGCCATTTGTGTATCTTCTTTAGAGAGATGTCTATTCAAGTCCTTTGCCCATTTGAATAGTTTCTTAACTGCAGGATTCTCGAGGACTTCAATATATTCTTGTGCATTGTGTAACTCTAAGGCTTGGATGAAGTATTCAGCATTTTTCAGACTTCAGTGTCTGTGGAATTCCCGCAGCTGTCTCGTGGGTGGCCTTAGCAGGCTCTTGTTCCATGTTGACCCACAATAGCCCTTCTCCTGTCGTGATGGGCGAAGAGGTGAGAGGAAGGGGGGGTCCATGTGTGGAGAGGGGAGGCCTCTCAAGTGGAGGGTTTTGCAGTAAGAGTAGATGAATGGGGAGGTGAGAGAGTACGAGGTACGGGTACAGAGGAAGTAGAAGACTGAGCTGGAGAGGCCTGGGAGGAAGCTGGGTACGTTAGTGTCAAACTTAGTAGACACTGGGGAGGTGCGCAGAGACTGGTGAGCTTTAGGGTGGGGTTGGTAGTAGAATTCTTCCATTTACCTCTGTCCTCTGGAATAGATGAATAAGATTCACCATCTTCTTAAGAACCAAAGTCTCATCTTTTTTTGTCTCTTTTTAAAGATTTTATTTATTTATTTTAGAGAGGGGAAGGGAGGGAGAAAGGGAGGGAGAGAAACATCAGTGTGTGGTAGCCTCTTGCGTGGCCCCCACTGAGGACATGGCCCGCAACCCAGGAATGTGCCCCAACTGGGAATTGAACCGGCAATCCTTTGGTTCACAGGCAGCACTCAATCCACTGAGCCATACCAGGCAGGGCCCAAAGTCTCATCTTGACCAAGGACTGGGAAAGTAAGTAGGTTGGCCAGCACAGTTTAGGCCTGAGGCCTGGGAGGAGGTATAAGTAGTAGAGGAACCAGGTACCCCCACTATTTAAGAAGGGCAGACCCAGGCTTTGTCCTCAAGGGGTTCCAGGCCCCCTGAATGGGCTCTTCTCTGCCTCCTGTCAGTCCCAGGCCTCAGCCTTTGGACTTGTGCTTCATGTCCCATGGCTTCTTTGCTGAATTCACAAGTGGTATTTTTTATTTTCTGCCTTTCAAGCATTAGGCCACTGCCTTGGGCTGATTTGATTGACCCGTCTCAGCAAGATGGTGGTCCCTGCGGCTGGAGCACTTTATGTAGCAGTTGGTTTGGGGTCTTCTGTAAGTTCCTCTATCAGGCAGGGTTCTTGGAGAGACCCAGTAGGATGCGTCCAGATATCCGTACCAGTATGTAGAGAGATTTATTTCATGAGGGACTGGCGCACACAGCATCAGCTCCCCTGGTTCTCAGATCTTCAGGTTGGGGCTGGAACCATGCCACTTGCTTTCCTGGTCTTCGGGCTTGCAGATGGCACCAGTGGTGTAAGTCCCTATCCAAGTTGAAGATCTGAGAACCCGGAATGCTGATGTCCAAGGGCAGGAGCAGATGAACGTTTCAGTGTAAACAGGAGAAATCAAGCTTGCCCTTCCTCCTCCACCTCTTTGTTCTATTCAGACCCTCAGTGGATGGGATGCTGGCCACGCATCCTGATTGGTGAGGCCCATCTTTATTCAGTCTGCTGATTTGAATGTTAATCTCTTCCAGAAACGGGTCACGGATAGCTCCAGAAGTAATGTTCTACCAGCTGGCTTTCTGGGAGTCCTTTAGCCCAGTCAAGTTGACAGGAAATTAACCGCGACAGTCCACTAGCACACTGTTGCCTGAAATTGGGTCTCTCCTTCGAAATGGGTCTTGCAGGCTGTCATGGAGCTGCAGCCAAAGATGCCTAATGGTTCTACTTTATTTATGAACCTTCCCCTCCAGGGAGACCTCACTGTATGGAAAGACTGGACCTGTGAGTCTTACTTGAGTTAAAAAGTGAAGGCTTCAGGGAGGGGTGTGTTAGAAGTTTTGTAGTGTTGGTATTTCAGTTTCAGTTTTGCTTTGCCTGGGCCCCGGTGCAAACCCGTGTTTACCTGTAGAGGAGGCTGTTGTAGTCAAGGCAAGTTTCTCTTGACATTCTTGGCTCTGGACGCTGTTTCTGAGCCAGCTTTGTTGACATCATAATGATGGTTTTGGTCTAGCATCCTCATTGATTTTAACAGATTCTCTTTGACTGTAGATGTGGGCCTACTACATACCCAGATCGATTCCTTGTTAAACTTTGGGAATGGCAGTGCGTCTGGCCGGACCTCTGGGGATGTTCCAGGCTTTCCCTCTGTGCCCCATCCCTTAGTGATCCTGGCGCATCAGAATTGGATGGCTCCTGCCTCGATTACGAAATTGGGGCTCTAATCCTAGAAAAATGTGTTTTCCAACAATGTCCTAAAAACACAGAAAATAAAGCTTGCTCTCTATTAGCTGGCACTTATCACAAAAGTCGCTGTTTAAGCTTTGCAAACTTGTGTTCTTGCACTGTCACGGTCCTCTGCTCCCTCCCCCTGCCCCTGCCGTTTTTCTTCTTTAACTGTTGTAGCCTAGCTGTCTGCCCTGTAAGGTGGAAGAACATGTGTTGTGTTTACTTGGTGTGTGTGTTCTGATGGCCTGCTCAGGACTAAGTATCGGGGCAAGTACAGAGGACAGGCAGTTAACGTAAGGGTGAGCGTAAGGGCTCTGTGGACTAAACAAGCGCAGGTGCCACATTTGACACTCACCTAGCTGCTCGACCTCAGGCAGATTGCCTCAGATTCCTGAGTACTGGTTAAACTCTTTGGGTCTCTCTTTGGGGTGGACACATCCACCCGGTAGGATTGTTGTCAGGAATAAATGAGTTAATAGATGTAAACCCTTAAAGCACGTCTGTCACCTGATAAGTCTGGTTATATTACTATTGTTGCACTATTCCTGTGACAGAGATGAGTGAGGGAAAATGCCCCCCCATGGAGATTTTAAGGGCAGATAAGCCAATCACAAATGCTCACACAAAGTGTTAGGAAGGCACTGGATCAGCACTACCAGTAAAATATAAGTAGAAATATGTAAAGTTTCATGTGTAATTTTAAATACTCCCATAGTCATATTTAAAAAAGTAAAAAACAGTGAAATTCATCTTAATATATTTTATTCACCCCATTATGTCCAAAATGCTATCATTTTAACACATCACCAATATAAAAAATTATTAATGAGCTATTTTATATTTCATTTTATATTGATAACACCATGTCTACTAATTCAGTATGTACTTTATAAAACATGTCAATTTGAATGTGAAACATTCATTGGACATATTTGGTCTGCATTTAGATTTCATAAAATTTACAGTTGAAAAAGGAGGCTTACAGACCCAAGTTGTTCCAGACATATTTAAAAATTTTCTGGTGACTGAACCTTGAATCTTAAAATTTGTGTTTGAATTAATTACAATGAAACAAAATTAAGCATTCAGTTCCTCAGTCACATTAGTCACATTTCAAGCCCTTGGCAGCCATGTGTCGCTGGTGGCGATGGGAAGGGACAGCACGGATTTCGATCAAGTGTGGCCTGAGCACGTAGGTGACAGGGAGTATGCTGAGCTAGCAGGGTCCAGGAAGGCTTCAGGGCACAAGTAATTTAACTGGAATGCGAACAGATAGAATTGAAATGCTTGAGATAGAGAGGTACAAGAAATACCATGAGCAAATCCATAGAAGTAGGAGAACATGAATAATGATAACCTTGAAAAAGGAAAAAAAAATAGGGGCCTGGTCAAGGCCACTCGTGAGCCGCCCATGACTGGTCATGGGTGTCCTTGCCCACCAGAGTTAGGAGTGGAGGCTTTTGTTAGGTAGTAGGGAGGCACTGTGGGTCTTTGGACGAGGGAGTGACGTGATCCGCCCGAGGGAGCGGTGTTTAGTGTGGACTGGAGAAGGGAACACCGGGAGTGGAGAAACCTGTTGGGTGCTGGCAGTAGGAGCTGAGGAGCTGGGAGGGGTTCAGAGGCGGAGAGGTAGAACAGAGATGGGGTGTGGACTGTACAGGCAGATGGCCGAGGGTGTTGGGAAGTTTGGAACCGGAGTGTTTCAGGTGCCATCCACAGAAAGGAACGAGAAGTCCTGAGTTCCTTCTTCCCATTTCTGTGGAGAGGTGGGGCAGAGTTGGGGAGACTGTTCAGTGGAATTCTGCGTCGCTGCCAGGACCGTGAGGACAAGGAGGACAGGGTGGCTTAGCATGACCTGCCACATCAGCCTCCTCAGTAAAGGAGAGGTTGCTGTTCTTTGTGGCTCTTGTTCCTCTTTGTTTCATTTCAGGCTAGATTCGGGGTGATGGAATTTCTCCTCCGGGTGGGGAAGGGCGGGTGTTGGAGAATGAAGGGGAATCTTGAATTTTGTCTTTTGTGTTCTTTCCAAAAGACAAATACAGACACCCACACACTGTTCTGCGTTAGAGAGAAAATGTACCCCAAATGCCTAATGACGCAAGGACTTGGCAGGCCAGGGGTCTGCTTCTCTGCAGCTGTGGGGCTTTTTCCTTGTCAGCTCTGAACAAGGCTTGTGGTATTAATGAGTTTGGGCGTAGGGGGACTTCCACAGTGAGGAATTGGCCATTCTGTCTGGTAATCTGGGTGCTTTCATGGACCATCTAAGTCAAACATTGAGATTGGTGGGCACCAGTGGCCCCAAACCAGGAGAAGCATTGGTTGGGGCTGAACCTGCACCATCAGGTTCAAAGCAATGGGAATTCTTTTAGAAATCCAAATTCTTCCTCCTCCCCATCTGTAAGGCCCCCTATTCCCCCCTTGGGATCAACTTTGTCAAAGGTTCACATTCTGTCAGGGGTCACCCTGCCAACTAGGTTTTTGACTGTGTTTATGGTTCCTCCTTCTGGGAGATGTGAATCAGATTTTCCTAAACTCTTTGGATCTTACCCTCATTCCTCCTAGAGTCAGCCTTCTGTTTTGTTTTGTGTTTCTTGAACAGACCCTCTCCTAGGCTGAGGGTGGTGGTTTTATCCCGGAGTGATTGTATCCATCCTATTAACCAGAGCATGCGAGGGGTGGTGATACATCTTGAAGTCTTGTGGTTCTTTGGAGCCTCATTTCTTGTTCATGTAACAGTCTACAGTGTGTGTTCCAGGTTGGTAAGTGACTGTCTTTCACCAGGAAGAAGAGTGATTTAGGGTTCTAGGCTCGTTCCATCCTGTGACACCACCATTCTAGCTCGTGAAAGGGGAAGGAGTGTGGTGAAGACACATCCACTTATCCTGCTCTGAGCCAGACATCATTGACACCCACATTTCATTGGTGAGAACTAGTCATGTGACCTCCGCAATGCAAGGGGGCCTGGGAAATGAAGTCCTGGATGAAAATCCTCTTTTCAGCAACTGTACACTAAGGAAAGGGTAGGCATCGTTGGGCAGCTGTTTTCCCCACATATCTTGAGTTGGTTTCATTGAAGAGAGAAGAAAGTGCCAAAGACTGGAAGTTACCTTAGTCTCTGGGGACAAGTAGCCCTTGTCTCCATTAGCAATCTAACCTGTGGGACTTCCTGTGGACACATAGCCATTTGCTCATTTGGTTTCAGAACCTAATATGTCTGAGGCACTATGTCAGAGTCATGGCTTACGAGGGTGAAAGGCTGGGGAGGGGCAAAGGTACCCCCCAGCAGGGCCCTAATAACTTTAGTAACCTTATCTCACCACTTAGCTATCAGCCTTGTTTACCCCCATTTCATCTGCTTGTGGCCATGTTGACTTTTCTTCTCAAAACTCAGCTCTGATTGTCCTGGCCAGTCCTATGTTGATCATAGGAGCATTGTCCTATAACCGGAAGGTTGTGGGTTTCATTCCTGGTCAGGGCACTTACCTGGGTTGCGGGTTTTACCCTTGGTTCTGGGTGAGTCTGATTCCTGGTCTTGGCATGTATGGGAGGCAACCGACGGAGGTTTCTCTCACATTGATGTTTTTCTCTCTCCCTTCCTCTCTCTCTGAAAGCAATGAAAAAAGTGTGATATTTGAGGTCCTTGCCCACTGTCTTCAGCCTCCCTTTCCAGGATTCTAGGCTGCCACTCCCTTACACTTTCTGCCCCAGCATTCGGGCTAATCGGCTCCCTCTGGCTCTCCCTGTCTCTGTCTCTGTCTCTGTCTCTGTCTCTGTCTCTCTCTCTCTCTCTCTCTCTCTCTCTCACACACACACACACACACACACACACACACACACCCCTCTTCCTTCTGGGCCTTCTCTCATCTTTCCCCTTCTCTGGATAGTTTCTCCTTTTCACCTGTCCATAGTTGCCCTAGTCAAACCTTTAATCTCTGCTTGTGGATTTACAGCAGATCTGAGCGTCCTTGAAACTATAGCAAATACCATGTTGTGTATACAGCATGGTTCATGTGGCTCTTTATTAGGGCTAATACTTCATGCATATCTGCCTTATTTTGCTGGCCAGATTGTCTGCTCCAAGAAGATACTTTATTATATTTCCTATAGAGTCCTGTGCCTCACCTATTGAGTAGTTAAAAGTGCTTAGTATGTGCTTTATATGACCCCTCAACCTTCCAACAGGGGCACTTTTGTCATCAGCAGATGAAGTTGAGCCCAAAGTTTACCCAGCTCCTAAGTCGAGGAGCCAGGCTGGGACGTAGGTGACTCCCGGGTGTGGCAGGCATCCAAACATGGTTGGTGAAGGCCGAGTCAGATGCAGCACAGGCCATGTCCTTCATGTCCTCGGGGTTTGTAATTCAGTTGTGTAGCCCAGGGGTGCATGGTCTGCACACAGTGAAGAGGTTGCTCGGCGGCAGCGTGGCAGGGGCTTTTGAGTCAGGCCTGAGCTCAGATGTCTGTGCTGCCCCTTAGGGCAGTGGGTTCCTTAGAGAAATAATTTATTTCTCTGAACTTTGATTTTTAAAAAATCTGTAAATGGGGAGGGTGATACTTCCAGAGCTGTTTTGGGGATTAGAATTAGAGGAAATGAATATAGTTTTTAGCAACAAGTAGGTACGTAATAAACCTTAGTATTATGGGGGGGACCCAACAACCTCTGGAATTTATTTATAAAAAATTGTGTATGTATGTTTTAACTTTATTCACCTTCAAAGTACTTTCCGTTTGACGCAATACACCTATTGAGATGTTTTTCCACTGCTCAGCAGTTTTTGAACTTGTCGATTTTGATGGCTTTTAGTACTTCTGCAGTTTTTTTCTTTGTTTGTTTGTTTCACCTTTTTCACATCAGCAAAGTGTTTCCCTTTGAGGACTATTTTTCACCTGGGAAAACAAAAGACAGTGGCTCGGAGTGAGATCAGGTGAATAGGAAGCGTTATCATCATTCAAGGCAGGGCATGGGTGAATGAATGCCCACGTGGATGGTTCTGTAACGCTCGGAGAGGTGGAAGACTGCTGGGAAGGGGGCGAGTCCGAAGGCCTTGCGGAGCACGGCGCGTTTAGGCTGGATTTTGAGAGATGGCCGAGGCTCGCGGCCCACCCCTCCACCCCCGTAGTTTACGGATGTGCTTTATTTGGCTGTGTATTATTGAATATTTCCATTGTTTGAGTTAGATGTCAAAATTTAAAAATTGGGTGATCTCTCATGATCACACATGTCTTTATCTTCTCCCGAAATGTTGACGGTTGGCAGTGTGTGGCCTGCATTCCTGCATGACAGGACTCGGAGCTGAGGAGGAGCTGGTCTCTCTGGAAAACACACGCCTTTGTCCTGTTTCACTACCGTGCTTTGTTGTGTAAAATGTGCTCCCGGGTATAGTGCCCACTCATGATTTTCGCCCAGAATTTCAGGGAAAAAAATCTTTTAAGTTTTTAAATTCAGTTATTTATTTATTTTTATTTAGAAAGAAAACTGATAATCATATTCCAGGGTATTATTTTGCATATGGATATCGTTATTGCTTTCTCGAGTTACACTTTTAATACATAAGCATAAATAAAAGAAGGGGAAGGGTAAAGTCAAGGAACAAGTACAAAGCACCTATGGACAAGGACAACAAGTATTCAGTGTGTGTTGGGGGGGTGGGCAGGGCAGGGGATAGTAATGGGGGGAAAGTGGGGGCAACTGTAATTGAACTACAGTTAAAAAAATTAAAGAATTAGCCCTGGCTGGTGTGGCTCAGTGGATTGAGTGCGGGCCTGCAACTAAAGGGTGGCAGGTTGGATTCCCAGTCAGGGCACATGCCTGGGTTGCGGGCCAGGTCCCCAGTGGGGGGTATATGAGAGGCAACCACACACTGATGTTTCTCTCCCTCTCTTTCTCCCTCCTTTCCCCTCTCTCTAAAAAAAGTAAATAAATAAAATATTTTGAAAAAAGAGAATTAAAAACATTTATATAGATACAGAGTTAGTACTACCTGTGTATAATGCACATCCTTATGTTTCCCTCAAAAATTTGGGCAAAAAAATAAGCATTGTACACGGCAAAATACGGGTAGTTTAGTTTACCTGCTTATACTCTAAGGCATTTGAGTTTGAAGCTCCAGTTATAATCCCTTCTGGTCTTTTTCTTATTGGATACAAGCACATGTGGCAAACATAAGTCCCGCAGGCCAAATCCGGCCCTCCACCTTGTTTCTACCCGGCGGCAGTGCCAAGCTCCTTGCCCCTAGTTAAGGAGTAGTTACATTTATACAGTCCTAAAATTACATTCGGCCCTTTGAAGGCAACTGTGAGGTGGATGTGGCCCCGGTGAAAATGAGTTTGACATCCCTGGACAGTATTAGTTTCCTATTGCTGCTGTAACAAATTACAGAGAATTTGCTCCACAAACTTAGTGGCTTACAGCATCACAAATTTATTGTCTTGTGGTTCTGTAGGTCTGAAGACTAAAGGGTTCAGCATTTTGCAGAGCTCACTCTGAGTGTGTGTGGACAGTGGGTTGTAAGGACAGTGGTCCAGGTAGAGATGGTGGAGCCTTGGACTGAGTACTGGTATCAGAGATGGAGAGAACTGGATGGTTTTTGGAGAAGCTAGCAGCTGTGCTTCTGTGCCTTTTTCCTTGCATGCTATGACTTTGGCTTATTTTAGACCCTTTGCTGCTCTCAAGGGAGAATGTTCCCGGGCTTTGACAGCTTCCTGGTTGGGAGAAGAGCAGGAGGCCTGAGCCCAGCGCTTGTCTGGCCTCTGTTTAGCCTGTTGGTGTGGAGGTGACAGCTTCGGTAAGCGATGTCTTTCTGGCGTGTTGACCACTTAGGTCATGTCTAGACATTCTTGCCCCAGACCTCATCTTGATTCGAAACCCAGCATTTCCACCTGTTGTTAAAATATCACCTTCCTTTAGAGAAACCTTCCTCCTGCCTTTGCTGATGAGTAAGTACCTCTGGGTAACTCCCCGTGGGTGCCTTGCCCCTCCTCTGAGGCTTGCGCAGATCGTTAGGGGCCATTCCTCCAGAACTGTGTCCCTGGGCCCAGGTCAGCAGCACTTTCTCTGCCAGACCTTTGTCAGTGTCCTCACCGTGTGTCACAGGCAGAAGAGCCCCAAGCCAGGGGAACCTCCTCTCTGTGTCTTCCTGCGCTGTGATTGTTAGTGTAAGAGTTATTTTTGTTAACTTAGGTTTCCAGCCTCTTAGATACTTCTTCACCATTCAGGAAGCAGAAGTGAACAATGTTCGTTCCACTGCACGTATACAGCACTCTTACGTTTCTGGTGAGTTGTTGTAAACATTAATTAAGTTACTGTCCCTCACGTTAGTCCTCGGTGAAGGGTGAGGCCCCCCCTCCACCCATTTTTGCCCTTTTTTTCATCTCGCACCATGATTACTGGGTTAATGAAACAAATGAGGATTCTACAGTTGATACTATCGACAGCTATTTCTTTCTGTGTCCATAGTACCATCTCTGACATGTTACTTTATGTTTTGGGGATAAAGCATGTACCTGCTGTCGCATTGCAATCTGAAATGACCCTTTTCAAAGTGAGGAACTGAGGCCGGGAGAGGCATTGAGACATGGTCTACAATGCAGACCATGTAGCTGGGCAGGTAGAGGGCAGGTGTGGCTCAGAGCTCCTTTCTCCTGCTGGCTTTTCTAGCATCTCCGTCACGGGCAGTGGTCTTGTGGCTGGTTTGAGGAAGTGACTGTGGCTGCCTTAGTTAGAGGAGAAGCTCTCACCCACGCAGCAGGAGCAAAACATAGGCATCTTTTTCCCCTATATCCTGTGGACCGCCTCGGGGTCCAGCCAGAAGCCCCATTTTCTATCCTAAGCATTCTTAACCCTGCCAGCTGCTAACAGGAGAAGGAGCAGCAGCTCTGGTCTCAAGCAGATCCTGGCCCTGCTGTTGACCTGGCAGTGGGCAAATTACTTAAAGATTCTGTCTTTGAACCTCCCTTTTTTCATTTGAGGTTGGTCTTATCCTGAAGAGTAGTCATGACGATGAGTAATGTGCCACATGGGGGCAGCAAGGCATGAGGTGTCAGAGTCTGGGCTGTGGAGCTGACAGCCTAGGTTCAAATCCTGCCTCTGCTACTTACTAGCTGCATGGCTTCGGGCAAGTTAACTTAACTCCCGGTGTCCCATTGACTATTACCGGAGGCTACGTACTGTGTGGCTTCATATCCTCTTCCCAGGGATGAGAACCTCTCACTTTCTTCAATCCCTAACCCCCTCCCATCCAGAGGCTGGGGGATTATCATCTGGGAAGGCCCTGGATTTGGACAGGATGTTTTATTTTGCTAAAAGCCTCCTGGGTTGGAGGAAGGGTCTCCCCTCTTTTCCTGGGACGGGGTCACCTGCGTGGGAGCGGTTGGCGATGCTACCTTAGAAAGGGACACCACCAGGAAATTCAGAAATGAGCTAATACCTAAAGAGATTCAAGTTACAGAATTATTGGCACTTAAGACAGAAATTCAGCCTTTTCAAAAAATAACAGATGCCTAAATGTCAGTGGGAAGGAAGAGGAGAGGCTATGGGTTTGTTTTGGGGTAAGATCTGAGTGAGGAAAGAGCAGTTTTGATCTGTTTCTCTTGACTTGCCTTTGTTTTCCAGATGAGGAAATAGAGTCTAATGGGAAAAGCTCTTTAAGCCCTTAATTAATTAGGGTCTTACGCGCTGTGAGCTGAGTTTTTTTCAATGTTCAGCTCGCTGTTTAAGTAGACTGTCTGTTCCTTGAAGGCAGGTGCCAAGGATTTGCCAGCCTCCGTATTCTCCGCTGGGCCTAGCACAGGGCTGAGTGTGTTGGCGCTGGCACATGCGTGGCTGCTTGGGATCCAATTTCTTGTCCTTTTTGTTTTCCAGAGTGAGTACATTGCTCCGTGTGACTGTCGGCGGGCCTTCATCTCTGGATTCGATGGCTCTGCGGGTGAGTCGCTAAATTCTCTCTCTGTTCTTTCTGTACTTTTGTTCGCCTCCCAAAAATAACTGGAACGCGTTTCAGCCTGTGATATAGCACCAAAAAGAAAATGCAAACCAGACGTTCCCCATCGAGCCCCTGCAGAAAAGTGTGTTTCCAGCATCCTCCGGCTCCCGACAGTTCCCTTGTAGTGACCGTATTCTCTTGTGCTTGTGCTTTTAAAGTTTTAAAAAGTTTTTACTTAAAAAGTGTTTTTGAACTTTCTATTGAATGTAACATAAATATGGAAAATCATCAATTAATCATCTGTGCACCTAGCACTGCAGATAATTAATAGGACCCTAATATCTCCCAGCACCCCTACCTTAGCTTACTGGTCCTGCTTAATTCTCCAAGTGGTTGGCTTTGATTTCTGACTTTTCACTTTCACCTTAAGTAATGTTTATTATGTTTAGCTACATTGGGGCCCTGCCCTAACTTTTCCCACAGCTGTTGTGCACTTGATATTTAGGGTGTGTTTCCCACTTGAGACTCGCATCCCTTAAGCTAGCTAGATCTGGCGAGAGCCCCTCTCTCTGCATAGTTAGCCTCCTGCTTCCTTTGATGTAAGTGCTTGTGTTGGTTGGCTCTTAGGATTGGTTTTGGCTGACACCTCTGCCAGAAGCCCGAAGTTCTGCCGGGTCTGTGGGAACTGAGGCAGGTAGAGGTGGAAGGCACACACTCCCGCTGCGCCGTCAGGAATGCGCACAGGGTCTGTCTTGGGAGAGGTGACACAGTCCTTTGGGGTGTCCGGTGGAGCAGAGCACGGGGATCACTGCCCGGGAGCCGTTTCTACCTCTCTCTTGTTGATCATGAAGCCATTTGGGCTGGAGATCCACAGGCCCCCATTCTTCTGGCCTTGGCGCATGCTGCACAGGTTGGGCCCTTTCTGTGCAGGGACCTGTGTCCAGGCAGCCCGGGCTGCCTCAGGACTGTTTCCTTCAGCACTTGGCCCACGGCTGGTGCTCAGTGGCTGTGTCTTCTCTTGCCCAGGGCTGCTCTGGAGTCCGAGGCCTGCCTGCCCCACTCAGAGTGCCCATGGGTAGCTGGGCCTCCTCACAGGAGCTAGTGCTCTCACCCTGCTTGTCCATCTGCGGTCAGTTTGTGCAGCTCTTGGGTGGTGGTCAGAAACCTTTCTCATTTCTTTGTCCCCTTGCTGCAGGCACAGCCATCATCACAGAAGAGCATGCGGCCATGTGGACCGATGGGCGCTACTTTCTGCAGGCTGCCAAGCAGATGGACAGCAACTGGACGCTCATGAAGATGGGTCTGTATAGGGAGGCCCATCCAGCTTTCGTTGGCCAGCTCTGGGAAGGGACCTAGAGTTCCTCAGGCCTCTTGGCTCTTAACCCTCTTATGGGGTCATGGGCACTTTGTAGCCTGTTTGGGCTGCCATACAAAATGCCACAGACTGGGTGGCTTCAACAGCAGAAATGTATTTCACCTGGAAGCTGGAGTCTAAGATCAGGGTACCGGGCATGGTCAGCATCTGGAGAAAGCTCTCTGGCTTGCAGACTTCTCACCGTGTCCTTACAGGGCTGGATCTCTTTTTCCTTTTCCTGTTAGAAGGCCACCAATCCTGTTGTATTACAGCTCCACCCGTATGACTTCATGTAACCTTAATTACCTCCTAAACCACCTCTCTCCACGTACAGTCACATTGGGGGTTAGAGCGTCCGTGTATGCATTTTGAGGGGGCACAGTCTAGTTCATGGCACAAGGAAAACCAAGAAAATAGCATTCTTGTGTACACATACCATTGTACGTTCAATTGTGGAAGGGCCTGGTTCAGGATTCTCATTTTAGTGACTGGAAACTGAGGGTCAGAGAGGACAGCAGATTTGCTGCAGATTGCATAGCTCACAGTGCACTTGACTCACGCACCCGGGGTCTCTTGTCTGTCCTTTGCTGCCTCATGATTCAGAGTAAGGTGAAGGTCAGGGGCTGTTGACCGCAGAGGCTAGGAAGCTCTTCTGTGAAGAGTCCTGGACTCACTTATGGCGGCTTAGCTGTGGAGAAGAACACAGGGCAGGCGCATGGGTCTGGAACTTTCTTGGACTGATTACTCCACTTTCAGTGCTTTGGTTTCCTCATCTGTAAAATGGGGTGAAAATAATAGTGAGTACCACAGAAAATGGTGAGAATTAAAGAAATAGTGCCCAGAAAGCATTGAGTTCAGAGTTTATCCAATAAATACTAAGTGTGTGCACGCGCTCTGGTTTTTCATTGAATTTTGTGCTGTGTGTCTTTTTCCTTGTCACTAAAATAGCCTTTAGGAACATGGTTTTAGTGGTTGTCCAAAGGTCTCTTTCTCCTGAATTTTTAACTTGGAGAGATGAGGGGAAAGGAGCTACCAGGGCTGAGTGAGGAAGAGAAGGTGAGGAAACACCTGATATTTCTTGTTTGTTGTAGAAAGTAAAGAGGAAAGCAGGTTGTCACCAGACTCACAGTTCGGGGAACAGAGGTGTTGACACTGAGTTGACTTGAGATGACGCTAAGATCCGAGCCGCTAGCCTGCTGAGGGTCTGCGTGTGTGCACGTTCGTGCGCACAGGCATGTGGTCCATGCTGTCCATATGCGTGTGTGTGTGTGTGTGTGTGGTTTATCCTAGGGAGGTCTTAGGAACATTTTTGTCCTGGTAGTGGATTTATTGCTGAGGTTATTCTCTGCCTGCCCCTTGCCCCTTCACACACACACACCGCAGAAGTTGGGGGCTCTGGGACTGATGAATGGACAGGCCACTAGCCCTGTGCACTTTGAATCGGATGCCTTTGTGATGGCTCATGCATCCTTAACACATATGTACATTTGTTTATATGTTATATAAACCGATGCTAGTGTCCATTGGTATTCCATATAAGAGCAAAGATTAATTTCTTTATTTTTTAGAAAAATAAACACAAATAGAAATTCCATTTGCACCCCCGTGGATCACTTAGTGTGCCCCTGCGGTGTGGGCATCTCTCTTTGGGGCCCAGAACTCCAGCTCTTGGGTCTGTTAGCACTTTGGGGGTCAGAAGGTCAGAGGAGCCGGACTGCCTGCCTGCTCCTTAAAGCAGGTGTGTGGAGGCCTCGGGGAGTGAGTCCTTGTTCCTTCCAAGCCCCTCTCTAGTTGCTTCTCTGAGGTGCCTCTCCCCTAAGCCCGCCTTTCCTCAGGCATCTCTCCTGTGTCGGGAGATTCCGGTGGGTTTGGTTGGTGAGTGATTCATCCCTGGGGCTTTGCCAAATACCTGTCTGGTAGGAGATGACAGGACTTCTCCTGTGGAAGTTATACGAGGGCATTAAAAGAAATTTCGTTAACAACTAGCTTGTTTAGCTGTTCGGAAAAAAATGGAAAAGACTCAAATAGCAAAATAACAACTCAGTGCCAGCTTCCAGGCAGTTTTTGTGGAACTGGGATTCATGAGCTCATTGCCGTTTAAACCTTTGAACTTCCTTTCTGTGGTTATGAAGTTATTGGTTCTCAGTAGGGAACATGGTAAAGATAAATACTGTTTTAGAACATGTGAACTTGCACTTTAAATATGCGTGTATTTTACCAAGATGTTAATTGTTTTGCAAAAATATAATTAAAAAAGTATACATCTCAAACATAGATGGCTTTCATTAAAGAAAAACTGGGATATCAAAAATAACTTCATTTCCTTTCTTAAATCTATTTAGCGTCCCATGACCAGTGTCTTGGAGAGAGAAAGGGCTGTTTTCTCTTGGGAGCTGGGAAGCCCAGGGAGCCATGTTAAAGGTGGCGATGGAGTTTCTTATGTGTCTCTCTTGAAATCTCCGGAAAGATTGTTTTGCTGCCGAGACTTGTGTTCAGTCCCCTTATTGGGTCTGTTTGTGGGACTAGGGTCTCTGCTCTTTGAGGCTTACCCTCCCAACGATGGAGGGGGGCGCCTGTGGCATGTGTTCCCCTTACCTGGTGTGGGATGTAAGGGAAGCTCCCAGCCTTGACCATATCACCACCCCAGGGGCGGAAGGCTGATGAGTTGATCTTCGCGATGACACAGCGCACCTATGATGCACTGAGTCCTGGGGTGCCATTCTGACTAGTGAAAACCCCACTTTTCTTCTCTCTCACCCTTATCGTATGCTTTCCTTACGTACCATCTTAGATTTCTCGAAGCCTTCCAGAGGTGAGGGAGGGTCAGATTTTCCACATTCTGCCAATCCACTTTAAGAAGATGCTTAATAATGACCCTGCTGTCCTGCTGTTGGCAAATTGCATCCTTCTGGTAGGACAGTGAGCTTGGGCCCACTGGGAATTGTTTCTTACCAGTTCTTCACTCTGTAGGTCTGAAGGATACGCCGACTCAGGAAGACTGGCTGGTGAGTGTACTTCCTGAAGGATCCAGGGTTGGCGTGGACCCACTGATTATTTCTACAGGTGAGTGAGCTTAGGCCCTTCCATCTTGGGTGAGAAAGTGGGTTCTAGGTGCCCCTTCACCCTCCTTGTTTGCTTGTGGGTTGTGTAACGTCTGCGGGCTCACCGTGACTTGATATCACAGTAGAGGTCAAGGTGAAGAGACAGAGGCAGGGGAGGGCCATTGGTGAAGGTGCCCTTTGACAGTTTCTCATCCAGCGCATCCAATGCAGGGCCACAGAAGGATTGCCTTTCAGAAGCTGCCAGGCTCCCAGAGCCCTGCTGCCTGTTACGGGCATTCAGTTCATAGCTGGGCCGTGTGTGTTTCTCCTCAGATTACTGGAAGAAGATGGCCAAGGTTCTGAGGAGTGCCGGTCACCACCTTCTTCCTGTCAAGGAGAACCTTGTGGACAAGATCTGGACAGACCGTCCTGAGCGCCCATGCAAGCCCCTCCTTACTCTGGGTCTGGATTACACAGGTCAGAACCACAGCTGTGCTCAATAGGGCCTCTAGCCATGGTCCCCTCCACATGTCACCACTGTCTCCATCTCAGTCTTCTGAATCAAAGTTAAGCTTGAGCTGATGGCAGGTTTTGCCCCACCCTGGTACAGTGGGGCATTTGGTGAAAGCAGGAGCTTCATTTATTTCCACTCTTGCCACCTACTCACCATTTATCCGGAATAGTTTACTGTTGCAGAGCTCTTCTGGGCAGGCTTTGGGTGCTGCTGAAATACGTATATTTGTAACCATGCAGCTGTTAACTGCCCCTTAACATGTCTGATATTGGGAAAAGAGCCTAGAGGTTTCTAGGTGCCATTTCCTTTTCTTCTGCTGGCATTTGTAGGCTTACCTTCCTAAGCCCCCTGCCCTCGTGTACCTTCTGCTTTAGAGGCTTTTGGGTATGGGTAGGTTTCTTTGGCCTGTGTGATAGTGGGGGGTGAGGAGCAGGGTCTGAGATGAAGGTGTGAGTTTATAGGACAGACAGCAGGGGTGCAGAGAGAAAAGCCTGGGAGGTAGGGCTGCAGGGGAGGGAGCCTGGGTGTAGAAAGAAGAGAGGGAGAGGTGGGTGGGGGATGTCTGGAATGCAGGCAGATTGCCCAGAGGGGTCCTGGGAAGAAAGCATTGCAGCCCAGACTCTCAGCCAAGTTTTAAATAGCATTCCTGTGCGGAGCTTCAAAGCAGGTTTTGGTTGTGGGGGCAGCCCCAGCTCACTCACCTTGTGACACCCTCACCAAGGGTATTGCAGATGTGGAGGGAGTGGGGGATGGGTCCAGTGAGTTGCCCAGGTTAGCTAGACGTTTTCCATCTGCGTGTTTTGAAATTAAAAAAAAAAAAAAAAAACACAAAAAAACTGCGGTAGAGGCTCTGACCTATTGCTTGTAGGAGCGGGGAGAGCAGATGCCACTGGTAAGACTTCTGTTCAGCAAACATGTGAGTGCAGGACACTGTGCGAGGTGCTGGATGAATAGGACAGATGTCTTCCCTGTTCACAGTTGGCTGCAGCCAGAGTTACAAGTGCTCCTTGATGGCAGGTGACAGTGGCGGTGGTAGCTCCTCTAGGGCCGCGATGTCATCCTGGGTAGCAGCGGGGAGGCCCTGGCTGTATCTGACAGGGCGAGTGTGATTTGGAAATGAGAGTCACAGTGAGTCAGATTGCAGGGGATTCCTGTGATCTTAGCACTGAAAGGCAGGTCTTGCTGCTCCAGGAATGTGAAGTGGTGGGTGATACTCCCCTGAACTCTGAGACTGGATCAGTTCTCTCTGCAGGGCAGTATGTTTGCAGAGCTCCCTGTGCCTCCCCTGTTACACGAATTTTTGTACAACAGTGTAACTAATTGCTGGGTTCAGTGCCTGTCTTTCCTTAGAGATTTGTAAGCCCTGTAAGGGCAGGGATTGGGTGTAGCTCAGAGCTGTCACAGCAGTGACCAGCACCGTGCCTGGCAGATATGTGTGCCTGGGAAATCTAGATGCTCCACGGACACTTGTTGAACAAATGAATTTATTTTGCGGGTGAGGTAGCCAGGCCTCTTTGACAGTCAACTAACTGGCTTGGACAGAGTCACTCCTCTTGTGCAGGGCTTTGTTCCAGGTTTCCTTTCTGCTCACACAACGGGTCCCCTGGGGTGTGGTGCTGGTTGGGAATGTTTTGGACACAGGTCCTCAGAACCAGGGCTGGAGATGTGAGCGTGCTTGTTTTTGCAGGCATCTCCTGGAAGGACAAGGTTGCGGACCTCCGGATGAAAATGTCGGAGAGGAACGTCGTGTGGTTTGTGGTCACTGCCCTGGATGAGATTGCATGTGAGTGCTCTGGTTTCACCGTTTGGGCGTGTTACCTAATCTCTCCTTTGGTTCTCTGGGAACCCGTGTTCTCATGCCACTCGGCTTTCTGTGTGGCCAGGGAATACTGAAGAGACTTGTGTCACCAAATGGTCATGCGCATGCCAAGTAGGGTGGAGAAAGGATTACGGGAGTGGGGGAGGGGAGGGGGCCTGGCCCTGAGTAGTATTTCAGCCAGGGCTGACGTGAAGTAAATCTGTGGTGATGTCCACCTCTGGCCAGTCTCTTCACGATTGTGACGCCTACAGGGAAGGACATTTTCTCTATACATTGTGTGCCTGTCAACATTCATGTCTTTCTACAGGTATACCAGTGGGGTCATTGGAGACCTTTTTTTCTTTATATACTTTTCCTGTGGTTCCCTAAGTTCTTTACTGTAAAAATGTTCTAGAAATATTTCTACCTCAGAAAAATTAGAAACTGAGAGTTCATTACAAAGTTTTTCAACACAATAGCTGTTTCTTAAAGTTTAAACCTTAAAGTACCCTCATGTAATTACTCAGGACCTCCTGTTATCTTCCAGAACCTGAAGGAACCAGGTTGAGCCTTCCTGTGCTGTCTGCTGCTTTCTGACTAGATTTGACCCAGGATAACCGAGAAGAGGCTCTGCCGTAACTTTTTGTTTTCTCACTAGTGAAGGAAACCCAAAAGTGTCCTACATCTCCATCCCCCAGCCCCAAACTTTGTCAAGTGTATCAGTGACTTACATCCCTAATTAACTTAATAACCTCAACATCTGAGAAAATGACATATAAAGCTAATTTCTCCCCTTGGTTACTAAAAAACAAACAAACAAACAAACAAACAAACAAACCACACTGCCGTTGTGGAAGACCTTGAAAATGCAGAGGAAGTAGAAAGAAGGAAAAAATTACCAATAATCATTTTACCCAGAGATAATCACTTTTAACATTCTGTGCATATATAATTTTGTAGCTTGACTTTGTGTATCAATATACTCTAAGCACGCAAAAGCGTGATTTTAACTGATTATTAGATGTCCTGGCATAATAGTTATACCACAATATACTTAACCTTTCCCCTAGATGACCTTCAGTTAATTCCAGTATTGCCACAATTTTATTATGATACTGCCATCAAAATCTTGGTGCATCAGAATTTGTGACTTAGTTTCTGATTATTTTCTTCCTTTTTCGGGTCAGCTTTCAGCCACGGTATTACGGGTTAGGGAATACCTGCGTGGTTGGGCTTTGTCATTTACCTGCCAGAGGGGCTGTTACAGGGGCCTGGGAGTAGGTCCATCCTGCCACACCCTTGCCAGCCCCAGGCACTGTCTTTTTTTTTTTTTTTTTTAAGTGCTGGTTTTGTCTGATAGGCAAAAAGTTGCCTCACAGCTTTACTTTGAGAAGCCATTATTTTAAAATAGAGGCAGTCTTTTTTACCCCACGGCCTTCTGGCACTCTGATCCTTAGGAGAGAAAGCATCAGGCAGCTGGAAGGCCAGGAACCGGACTGCTCGGGGCTGGTCCCTCTAGTTTCTCAGACAGGCAGTGACCTCACCAGACCCCCTGACGCTGGCTGTAGGCGGTTCTCCACCCAGCCCGGCGGCGGCACTGCTAACCCACGGGTGGGCTGCAGGCTCAGGTTTCATCTGTGGGCCCCTCTGACTCACTGCTTTTGTTCCTTTGCTGGGAAGCTCCGCCTCCACGGGCGACCATTGACCCTCAGAGGGAGGGCCTCAGTTGGCCTCGGTCCTGGTGGGTCTCAGATTTTCTGCCCTAGGTGGTTTGCCTCAGAAGGGAGGCAGTGCTTGGCTCCTTCCCCTTTATTTGGGAGTGCCAGAGGCTTTTCTGCGGCAGGGCCTGGCGGGTCACCACCAGGCGGACCATTTCAACTCTTTGTTTGGAGGGCATTTCTTGTGTTTTCTGACTAATAACTCCACCATTCCCTCCTTGGGACAGTGAGGTGGCTGCATAGGAAACAGTTCTGGTGCCATCATTTGGCGGCTGTGAGCAACTGCAGCTCAGAGGTGCGCAGGAAACACGGTGCCCTGCCTTTCTGAGAGAAGCCACTGCCTCCTTCCGGAGCAGCCGAAGCTCTCACCCTCACTGCCCCTACAAGCCACCCCTTAAAATCTCAAGTCAGGCACATGACAGGGACTCTTGTTTTGTTTGCAGGGCTGTTCAATCTCCGAGGATCGGATGTGGAGCACAATCCGGTGTTTTTCTCTTACGCCATCATCGGACTAGAGACGATCATGTGAGTTTGCCCCACACCTGCCGTCCTTCCCCACTGCAGCCCGGCCCCAGTGTGCCTCCTTCTGGTCAGAGCCGCCAGCCACTGCCTCGCATTCTGCTGAGTCGCTGCTTTTTCTCCTGGTCTTCCCCTCCTGCCTCCGTTTTCCTCTCCCTTCCTGTCTTCGTTAACAGTAGGTATTTATGTACATCCTGCCTTTATCCCAAATGATTGAAATCTGTGAAAGTCTCTACGGTACTGCCAGATAAAAGAATAACTAGGCAGGGACATCAAAGCAAAATTGAGTGAGTTTAGTTCACAGAATTGCCGCTGCAAAGTCTCGTTCAGGCCACACATTTGACTCCAAGTGTTCTAGCGGCCAGGGCAAGGGGTGTCCTGGCTCAGTTAACACCACCCTGGGTGCACAGTGCAAATAAACCCAGTCATTTCCAAGGTCAGAGTGACACAGGGAGACTCCCCTGAGTCGCACCTCCTCAAATCATAGTTTATCTTTTAATGTGTTGCCTGCGGCCTTCCTGCCATTGCTCTTCCAGTCAGGGGGCTTACTGCGTTCAGGCAGCATAGGCATTGAGTGTGTTATGTGCTAGGGTCTCCACTGGCTGCTGGGCTGAATGAGACAGACAGGGTCCCTGGTGAGAGTTGGGCCGATGAGTGTTTCCCCGGGGGAATAGGGGCATAAGTGGGTACCAGCTGGTCAGTGGGATGGGTGCAGGTGTATAGGAGGGGCCTGAGCTAGACTTGGGGTCAGAGCAGACTCTTGGGGAAAGCAATACTGAGGCAGAGATTAGGGTACATGGGAGTTGGCTAGGTGAGTGGAGGGAGGGTGGCTAAGCATGGGGAAGGGTGCTTCAGAGGCTTGGGCAGGAGAGAGCACAGCGCATGTGGAGGACCTGGGGGGGGTCACTGTGGGCGGAACACAAGAGTGTGAGGTGAGCAGAGGCCGCATAAAGGGAGGCCTTGGGAGCCATGTTCAGGAGCTTTGGCTCCTGCCCTGAGGACAGTGGGGAGCTGTTGAATGAGTTTTTCACAGGGAACCACATGATCGATTAGCCTTGTAAATCCTAAAGAATATTATGGCTGTGAAAAGCGGTCTTTCCTGGGTAGGAAAGACTGGAGGCAGGGAAACCAGGTCGGAGGCTGTGGCACTGATTGGGCTGAGAGATGGCAGTGGCCTGAACCAGGGCAAGGACTGGGCCAGGCGGTGGCTAAAGCTGGACAGATTTGATAGGCGTTTAGGCTGTTGGACTAAAGATTTTAAGGAGAGCGGTGGGGCATCAAGGAAGGCAGTGCCCAGATCCTGACTTGGGAAGTTGGGTGGATGATGACAATATGCACAGGGACAGCGTACAGTGTGCAGAGCAGGATTTGGGAAGGGACTGGGGAGGAGGGCAGAGCCGCTTGGTTTGGATTGCCAGAGGATGGAGCCTGTTGTACGTGTTAGTCTCATTCATGAGCCCTCCTTTTTCTGTCTCCTCGCCTGTGGCCCCTCTACAGGCTCTTCATTGATGGTGACCGCATAGATGCCCCCAATGTGAAGGAGCACCTGCTTCTGGACTTGAGCCTGGAAGCCGAATACAGAATCCAGGTGCTTCCCTATAAGTCCATCTTGAGCGAGCTCAAGGTCCTGTGCGCCGGCCTCTCCCCGAAGGAGAAGGTGTGGGTCAGCGACAAGGCCAGCTATGCTGTGAGCGAGGCCATTCCCAAGGTTGGTAGCCAATCGGAAGCCCCTCTAAACCCTGCCACGTTCCAACTGCTGTCCCCCGCCCGGTCCTGGCATCGCGTAGCTTTGTCTTTGAAGCAGAGGCTGATCAGGCAGGTCCCCATGACTGGCTGTTGGGTCAGAGGCGTGGTCTCCCTGCGTGAGCCCTCTGGGTTGGAGCCATTGCGAGAGTCCGAGGGCCCTTAGAACCCAACGAGTCCTGTGTTTTCTACGGTGTGGCATGAGAGGTGATTTTAGGTGGTGTACGTTAATGCTTCGGTTTGTTTAAAAGTGTTTTAAAAGTGTTTTAGTGTACACTAGAAAAAAAATATACCTAGCATATGAGACAATGGTATACAAATTATTTCCTAAGATAAAGTTGAGTTTAATGAACTAAGTTGATTTAAAGGTAGTTTAAAGAAAAGCATTAAGTAAATAAGAGTCCAGGGGTTAGGCAGCTAGGGTAGGCGCTGGACAGGTGGTATGAGACTTCTGAAGTTTGGGGAACATAACTTTATGCCCAACCCCTCAACATTTTGTAGATAAGGAGGTCTGAGGCCCAGAGAAGCCTGGGGAGTTGTGGATTTGTCAAAGGTTAATAGTGGTAAACCCTGCCCTTGACTGGGACTTCTGCTGAGCGATACCCATGCCTTCATTTTAATTGGGGCCCAGGGCAGGACTGGAATCCAAGCCAACTTAGATGTCACCATTTTGACTGTCCTGCCCTGGGTCTCTGGCTTCCAGGAGGCCACTGACAAGCCCAGTAATGTCCCTCTTCTCAATCAAGCTGTGGGCCACCTGGGGAGAGCCCAGACCTTGCCCCCTAGACCTGGCTTGTCATGACACCCCTGCTACTGTCACAGGATGAGACACTCAGTTGCTCAGAGCTTTTCTTCCTTGACTTACGTGGGGATCCTGCCTGCCTTCTCTGTTTCATGAAGGGGGTGTGTGTGAGCGAGAGAATAAGGAGAGCGGAGGGAGCAAAGGCCCCTTGAGAAGCAGTGTGCAAGTGCAAGGCGGTGCTGAGTCCCGCTGCCCTGTCACACAGGCTAGATTCTAACTCGTTCTCCAGTTGGGAAGGGTTTTCCCAGCCCTTAAAGGTCAGACTGTGAATGGTAATTGAGGTGCGATGCCTGAGTGAGAAGGGGGAAGGAGCAGGAGCCCTCCCTCCTTAGTCATGTGTGTCCCCAGACGCTGGGAAAGCCTCGTTTGGGCAGCAATGACGGGGTTTCGGTCAAGCTCTGAGCCCTTGGTGGACTCTGACCACAGCTACGGAGGCTTGAAAAGCAGCATCTTACTGATGGCAGCAGACAGCAGTCTCAGAGAGCTTAGGGGGGTAGGGGATTGAAAAGAAATACTTGTTAGATGTACTTCATCTTTTTTTGATGACCTCTAGCCCCTTTTGCTAGGCTCCGAGGCATCAACCAAAAGAAGCAGGTCTTTGGGTCTCCTGGTTCGGCCACCTTGGCTGGGCCCCGAGTGGGAACTCTTCAAATGATTTATTTTACGTGGTATGCTGGGTGAAGAGGTGATCACCTTGGCCTTGGGCTCAATTTCCCATCCTGTTGCCCTTTGCCTCTAGGGACATCGCTGCTATATGCCTTACACACCCATCTGCATTGCCAAAGCTGTGAAGAATTCTGCCGAATCGGAGGGCATGAGGCGAGCTCATGTGAGTAAAGCAGCCTGCGCAGAAGAGGGAGTGGGTGGTGCTCAGAAGGCCCAGCTCCTCATCTGCTCTGTGGCCTTGAGCTTGGCACAAGGTTGGAGCCTCTCTGAGCCTTCTAGATTTAATGAGAGAATGAAATAAGATACAGACTGTAACATACAACGCAGAAAGAGATGATGATGGTTTAGATGATGGTATTGGTGGTGAAGATGAAAGTGAAGAAAGTGAAGCCTGTTAAAAGGCCCAGACTGTGTTTCAAACCCCACGGAGTGAGACCCATGGAGGGTCTAGAGAGATGTGGGGCCCAGAGATGGCTTTTGATAGTGTCCTGTCTTTCCTGGCCCTGGTGGGACAGAAGGGAACCTTCTCAGGGAGCTGCGTGTGCTGAGGTGGGCCCCTCCCGCACTGTGCCTGAACTGCTGAGCAGCAGGGGAGCCCTGTCCCTGAGAGCGGAATTGCTGCAGACCCGTCCCAGGAAGTGCGTGTCGAGCCCCAGCTGCTGAGGGTCTGTGCCGTGAAGGCGCAGCCCTCTCCGTATCACATCAGGGCTGGGCTCCGAGCGCACTCCCCCTGCATTTCAGCAGTAACTTAAAAAATGTCTCCATTGTTTACACAGATAAAAGATGCTGTTGCCCTCTGTGAACTCTTTAACTGGCTGGAGAAAGAGGTTGGTTCCTCAGTCTTTGTTTAATATATGGCTGTAGATTGTCCAGGGATCAATACGTGTGGTTCTAACTGAGGCACCTTCTGTGCCCCGGTGACCAAGGTGTCTAAGATCTTGGTCTGATTTTAGTACTCTCGTTCAGTACTTGTTTTCTGGAAATTTTTTGCGTGTGTATTTAAAAATTCTTTAATTGTGGAAAATAGTAACAAGGATGAAGACATTCCTTAACAGAGTGGATCCTTTGGGGTTAAGGAATTGTCTTGTAACTAGGTGGAATTTCATTATAAGGAAAAATGACGCTCATGAAAATGTTATAAGGAAGCTGAATGTATTAAGAGGAAAACATCTTTCTGTACATTTAGAACATCAATTTAAGTCATTAAACTTTTTACATTACATAGACTCTTAGCCATTAGTTTCCTGCCAATTCACTCCCTAGAGTTGACAGGAGGGCGATTCTTTGTGCTATTATCACATGATATCACGTTCCTTTTAAATATTAAATAAACAACTCTTTAAACGTAGCTTAAATTTGAAAAATATCACCCATATTGCCACCAGTGTAACTCTTTCTGGCTATTGTTCATCTGTGTAAATCATTTTTACTCATCTCTCGGTGCACAAACACGACTTTGTTTTGTTTATCTGATTTACTTGGTATTGTAGTGTGAGCATTTTCCATGTGCTTTAAGGCTTTTAAGAAACGATCCAAACGGAGACTGCATTTAGTGGCCAGACTGATTTATTTACCCATTCCTCCTATTTTCAGATGTTTAGCCTGTTTTTAAATTTTTTTTTGCTATTTTCAGTAACCCTGTAGCAATATCATTGCATTTATCTTTAGTATTTATTTAGGATGACTTTCTTAGAAGGGTTGGATGCTTTTGTATTTTTTAACTTAGGTGTATTGAGTTTTGGGAGGTTTCGGGATGTAATAACAAGGTCTAAAATAGTTGAGTAGACATTCAGGTTGAGAAGCCCTTCACCTTAGATGGCTTTGGTGAGAGCCTTTGGAAATTCCCTCCTTGTTAAGATGAGACATGAGCTGTGTCCTATACATGGGACAGTTGAGATATGGGAACTGAGGGGAAAGTAAGCTTTCAAGGTACCCTCTTAATAAGTAGGAGATACGTGAATTATCACACCAGATGATTTATAAGCAACTTCCTTGTTAGGTACCCAAAGGTGGTGTGACAGAGATCTCAGCTGCTGACAAAGCTGAGGAATTCCGCAGGTAAGGGTCTGTCGGGGGTCCCATGAACCTTGTGCTATTTCCTCGACCAGTTCAGTGCGGCTGGGAGGGCCCTCATTCTCAGCAGACTTTCCAGTCACTCTGCTCTGTGTGTCTTTCTGTTTCAGGCAACAGGCTGACTTTGTGGACCTGAGCTTCCCAACGATTTCCAGCACGGGGCCCAACGGGGCCATCATTCACTACGCGTAAGGCCTGCAGAGGAGCGTGCTGCTTGGCTTGGCTGCTGCTTCTGTACAGGAGCCTGAGCAGTGGAGAGGCGCTATTTAGCAGAGGCCCCAGTGCCCACCCCCATGTGTCTGCTGACACTGTTCTGATATGGGAATTAAGACCTGTAAGGTGTTATTTGCTCTCAGTCCCCAGCCTCTGCATTTTGGAGCCTCCTCTTAGGCTCAGATGTGTGGCATTGACGTTCTCCACGAGGTAGTCAACTGGTTGCTCCTCCTTCCTTCCTGCGGCTGCAGAAACTGTAGTCATAGCCCTTGAATCTTAATGATTAGAATTTTTTAGTGCGTGCGTGTGTGTGTGTGTGTGTGTGTGTGTGTGTGTGTTTCTGATAACATCAGCTTTCTTGATGCACTGGTTCTAAGAAACTCCATACTAAAAAAACGTGTCACTACACTGTGGAACACCCTATTATAGGTAGGGAGACAATCAGCCCCTTCTCTTCCCTCCCTGTGCCCTTGAAGCCTGGCGCCCCGCCTGTGGGGATTGTTACCAGGTGACCTGCATGTGCCCAGGGACCGGAGCTGAGCACCCCTGCACTGTGAGACAGGAAGGGCACTGCTGGGTTTGGGGCTGGTGGCTCTGCCTGTGGAGATGATGGGAGACGGAACTGCCTTGGCCATGGTGCTCCAGCTTCGGCTTTGTTGCCCAGTCGGGTGGCTGTGCCTTGTGTTGGGCATTTTGAGCTCTTTGCTCCCTGTCTATGGCGTGCAGTCAGTGAAAGCACTTGGCCTGTCTCACTGTTCTGTACTCTGGCACAGGTTCCCACCCCGCTTTTGATCACTGCTTTTCAGGTTTTTAGCCTTGGGGCAAATTCTGCAGCCATGCGTGTGAGATAGTCACAAATGTGACTGCACAGTTCTCTCACATTAATGCTTCTGTTCCAACGTTAAAATGTCAGAAGGACTCCAGCTTTTGCCTATGTTTAAGTTATGCGATGAATTTCCTGGCTGGACACTCTCCTAGAATTTCCAGATAATTAACACATTAAAGCAATTTCAGAGCAAGGAGGAGACATTTGCTTCTCGTTTGGCATTTCTTCACTGGAGGCTGTTGGAAGGCTGTTGAGAGCAGGGTTCTGGACCTGGTTCCACGTCTGGTTGGAGTGGCTGCTGACGCCTGATCCATGAGGGAGGGGGTGCCTGGAACTGAAGGAGCACCACTCTCAGCTGTGGGGCGGGGCCTCGGGCTGCTCTCATCCCTTGTAGCATTTCCCAGTGCAGTGATATTGTGTGGAAAAAGGCACAGGAAATGAGGTCACTTTTTAAAAATACCTCCTGTTCATGCCAGAGTCCTTGGAAAAAGGACTCTGGTGTAAGAGCATCGTGGTACGCTCCTTTCCCCAGCAAAAGTCCCTTGTGGTTTTCCTCCTACACTGAGACACTCACCTGCCTGACTGGTGGTCTGAGAAGCAAGTGGGGAGGCACCCGATCAGGTCAGGACTGAGGGAGGGACCTGGACGCTGAGGCTGGTGCCTGGGACCCCACACGCAGAGACAAGCGACTCCAGGCTGCTCTCTCCCTAGTTTACAAGACTCCGGTTTGGTTTTGTTGTGTCTATTGATTATCATTTTTGTAGCTTTTACAGTCATCTCATGCATACCTATTTTGTTTCATACACAAATGGAGACAGGTGTAAAGAAGCATGTCATTCTCCCTTTTCTTAGATCTTTAGTTGGGGAGATAGGTTGACTGGGTATTTAAATAGTGGGAGTTTATATTAGTTGGAGTAGTTAAGTGATTGGGTAACTTTGTATTTTGATGTAATTTCAGACTTACATAAGTTGTAAGAATAGTATTAAGTGTACCCTCCCTCCAGATTTAGCATTTGTGGAATAATCAATGTTTAATTATCTGTCCTAGGCCGGTCCCTGAGACGAATAGGACCTTGTCACTGGATGAGGTGTACCTCATCGACTCGGGTGCTCAATACAAGTAAGTGGACTGGGGCTGCTGCGGAGCTTACCTCTGTTGAGTCAAGGCGGTTGAGAAGGGGGCCAGGCCAAGCTCCAGCCGAGAGTGCGCAGCTGGTAATCTCGTTCTGCGCTGGCCGGTAATGGAACCGTTCCTGTGTCTTGGCCTTTTTTTCACCCCTAGTTGAAATAGCCCAGTTACGACTGCCTTCCCACAGAAGACTGTTTGATAGAAACATGAAGTCCTTGGCTGGAGGTTGTTAACAACTAAATACATAACCGGAAGCAGGCTTTCAGAACCATTGGAAAGTCTTCTGCCCCAGCCCATAACCTGCCTGCTGTCTCCCTGGACTTTCAGCAAGCGGCCTGGGGCCTTGTGAAGCGCGGGCTTTATTTTGAATGAGCGAATGAGAAATGACGGTTGCCTCTGAATTTATGAATTTCCTTCTTCATGTCTTGCTGCTTTCATAGTCCTCCCCTGGAATAGTTTCTCAGGGGAGAACCCCAGTTTTGGCTGGGTCTGGATGTGGAACCCGTGAGAAGGAGCTGGAACAGGTGGTGTCCACACTAAGCACAGCAAGGCCTTTTAATGGTCTATCCCACACTACCGCTGGGTCCCTGGTGGGCGGAGAACCTAGTTATTAAATGAGCTCAGCCAAGCCTGCGGAGACCACAACCTAGCCTTGGGGGTAGGCATTGCGGGGGTAATGGGTAAGCTTTGGCTCACTTCTAAACTTAAGCAGGATTCAGGAAGTTATCCTTCCTAGGTCAGGGATGCTGATTAGGGTGTTCAAAGTGATGCATTCGGATATTTTTAGGGTCCAGTAAACTCCTTGCCATCCTGACAGGAGGAATTGGAATTCGACTCCTGTTGACTTTGCCTTCCGGCCTTTTCCTCATAATCCCCATGGCAGTGTCTCTCAAGAAGTGTCCTCATGTTGTGGACCAAGAGTGTGTGCGTCAGGGCCCAACTGAGTTCACTCCCACTGCACTGGGCCACCCTTTCATGCACACTTTGTGTCATTTTATTTTGTATGGCAACTTTATTGAGATATAATGCACATACCTTGCAATTTATTACTTGAAGTGTACAGTTCATGGTTTTTAGTGTATTCACAGACTTGTGCAACCATCACCTCAGTCAGTTTTAGAACATTCTCATCCTCCACAAAAGAAACCCCATTCCTATTGCTAGTCCTTTCCCGTTTTCCCCTACCCAGGCAACCGTTGCTATGTTTTCCGTCTCTATGGACTTACCTCTTCTGGACACTTCATATGAATGGAGGTGTATGATCACATTATGTTATATTCTGAACATTTCATGTAAATGGAATTATATGGACTTCTGCGTCTGGCTTCCATCATTTAGCGTAACGTCTTCAGGGCTCGTCCATGTCCTAGCATGTGTCAATGCTTCGTTCTTTTTAATTGCTGAATAATGTTCCATTGTATGGATAGAGCACATTTTGTTTGTCCTTCTGGCAGTTAATGAGCATTTGGGCTGTTTCTGCCTTACGGATATTGTGAATAGTGCTGCTGTGAACGTTTGTGTACAGGTTTTTGCGTGGGCATATGTTTTCCGTTCCTTCGGGTATTTACCTGCCTCGGTCTGGAGTTGTTCTATGGGTAACTCTATGGGTCATAGGGTAACTCTATGTTTGACCTTTTAAAGAACTAGAAACTGTTTTCCAAGTGGCCTCACTAGTTTACAAGCTCACCAATGATATATGAGGGTTCTAATTTCTCCACAGCCTTGCCTGTCTCATATTTAAACAAAAGCTTATTTTGACTGAAAACTAACTTGTCCTTTTCTTTTGGAAAGGGATGGAACCACTGATGTGACCCGGACCATGCACTTTGGGACCCCTACAGCATATGAGAAGGTGAGGTGGAACAGAGAACTTGGGAGGCCCTTCCTACTTTCTTAAGAAGAGCATTGTTTTTATGAAGAGATGGTATAAATCAGTAAAAATTATGTGTGGGAGAGTAAAATGGCCCATTACTGTGGAGTCAGGCTTATCTGCTTTATGACATTCATTGAATTAATTATTGGAGAACTTTTAAAAGCATTCTGTCTGCTCAGGTCAAAGCAGCTCAGATTCAAGTTTAAATGGCCTTGGCCCTCTTGAGTCAGGAAGTCTTTTGGGGGATGGGAGTGGGTTGTTGAAATAACATGCTTTTTATATAAAGTATCTAGATTTTTTTCAAGTTCAGCTTTCTATTTATGGGTTCATCTCTCTAGGAACCCTCTGCAGTGCTGTACAATGCTCAGTTTCTGGTCTGCCTAGTAAGGAAAGGAAGAAACAGCTCTGAGGTAGAGAAGGCTGTACCAGGAGTCTGGAGACTGGGCTTCTCTTCTGTCTGTTGGCTCCATGACCTTGAATGAAACCCTTGGACCATCCAATAAAATGAGGATGAAAGTGCCCGCCTCCAAGGCTGGTTGTGAAGGTTCCATGGGCTGAGCAAGTTCCCAGGTCGTAGTCACTGCCCAGCGAATGTCGGCTGAGTCTCTGAGTGCCTCTTAGGGAGCTCCTTCAGGAAGTTTATCTAGGGAAGGAGAGTTTTATGTGATGTGGTGGGGCAGATTGCATCGTTTTGGTCCCTTGCCTTGTCTCTTTGTAGGCGCCAGCAGCTTGTGAGTTTGACCTTGGGTTCAGACACCTTTGGTGTGACTATTTTTGTGCTGTGGGAAGAGCCCCAGACCAGACTGAGGAGTGTGGGGTTTAGTCTTGACTTTGCACCTTACTGGCAAGCCACTAACTTTCTTTTTATTTTATTTTATTTTTTAAATTTTATTTATTTATTTTATTTTTTATTTTTTAACTTTTTTTACTTTTTATTTTTTATTTATTTTTTTTAATTTTGAGAGAGAGAGAGAAACATTAATTTGTTCACTCATTCATGCAGTCGTTGGTTGATTCTTGGCCCTGACCAGGGATCAAACCTACAACCTTGGTGTATTGGGACAACACTCTAACCAACTGGCCTACCTGGACAGGACTCACAAGCCACCAACGTTCCAGACAGCACACTTCTTGTCGGGGAATGAGGGGTAACCCTGGGTAGTGTGTTGGTAAGGAGCCCGGATGCTGAAGCGAGACTGCCCGGCTCTGAGGCCAGAGGCTGCCCCTTTGGAACTGCATGACCTGGCCTGCTGCTGCTTCACCGCTCTGTCAGGTGACAGCAGCACCTGGTCATGGAGTGCGGGAGGGGACGTGCGGTGGTTGGCAGCCTGCCCGTCACCGAGGAGTAGCTGAGTGATGTGAGCTAGTGTCATCAGCACCGACTGTCACTTTTCCCAGCCTTTCTGCGGCTTAGACGAAGTGGAGTGTGTCGGAATGCTCATTATAAGGGAAAGGCCTACGGGGTCATCTCTCTGACTGTTCGCTTTTACTAAATTTAATGTTGAGATTTTCTGGATAATTGGGCCCAAGGCCATCCTTTTTCCACCAGATTTTTGGATTTTTACTTTGATTTTCCGTGTGGTGCTGCTAAAACAGCGTCAGCGGCAGGGCTTTCTGAACTGCCAGGAAACTGCGGGATCGGAGTACCTGCGCCCGTTCCGTCACCTGCCCCCTGGGTTTTCTCTGGCAGGAATGCTTCACATATGTCCTCAAGGGCCACATAGCTGTGAGTGCAGCCGTTTTCCCAGCTGGAACCAAAGGTAGGTGGATCCTTCTGTCAAGTGGCAGGCTGTCTCTTGTTCAGGCAGGAGAAACGCCTGAGCTGGGGTGGAAGAACATGTCCTTCCCTCTCGGTGTCGGCACCCCGCCCACTTCAGGCCCCGCCAGGGCAAGGGTGGTGTGTGGCGCAGAGTGCGTCTCCCGGACCCACCGACTGAGCTCAGAGGGCCTCCTGGGGAGCTGGGCATACGGCGTGGCCTTGTATCAGCTGCGTGTGCCACTCCTGCCTGCTGATGGTGTTGGACGACACGGGCTGGTGCCTCCCAGGAGAGGGCAGCAGGGCCCCGGGGTCCCAGGGCCCCAGGGCCCCAGTGGCTGTTGGTGTAGCCCCCTGTCTGTCCTGCAGCCCTGGGCCAGCGCCTCCTTTCAGGGCCCTTGTTAGGGTTATTTTACTGGGCACCTGACTTTAGATATATACTTCTTTGCTTGTGGACTGGCAGTGGGGCACTGAATGGGGAGTCGATAAGACCTGGGCCTTGAATCAGTCTGCTTAGGTTGGGCCTGCACTTGTCTCGCTGGGTGTTGCTTTACTCACCTGCTGTGCTTGCCTGCCTGCCTGCTTGCAGTCTGCTTAGAACCTCATCTTTGTAATTCTGAAACCTCAGGGTCCTGGGGCTGGGAAAGGAAGTCCATGTTGTCTAGCGCAGCCCTTACCAGCTGCAGGCGACCACCCCCTCACGAGCACCCTGGACAGACGGCCTTCCAGCGCCAGACTGTGCTGCCTGCCTGCGGAGCTGCCCTCCTCAGGAGCTCTGATTGTTGGGAAGTTTTGCCTTGTGCTGGGCTGAAATCTGAACCCTCTAGTAACTTTTACCCCTGTTTTCCATTCCACCTTCTGGAGCTAGACATAATAAGTCTAATCTCTAAAGTGCTTTGCAAGTTGAAAAGGACTGTACAGATATCAGCAAAGGTTCTTAATTTGTCTTTCAGGCCACCTTCTCGACTCCTTTGCCCGCTCAGCATTATGGGATTCTGGCTTGGATTACCTGCATGGAACAGGACACGGGGTTGGGTCTTTTCTGAACGTCCACGAGGGTCCTTGCGGCATCAGTTACAAAACGTTCTCCGATGAGCCCCTGGAGGCAGGCATGATCGTCACTGATGGTGGGTGCCCTCCCGCAGTGCGTGCGTGCGTGTGATCCTCAGTCTCTCTGAAAGCTCTGTGTTGTTTCTCACACTTGGATTATTTTAAAGTAAATCAGAAATAATTTCCCCTTGTCTCCTTGAGTTAACCTTTTATGACCATAAAAGTGATATGTGTTCATCGTAGAAAAAGTGGGGTGTTGGAGCAGTGTAAAGAGAAATGATTATTTGTGATCTGACTGTCCAAGGGAAACATGACTTCATATTTTGATATGTTAGCTTTTGGTCGTTTGTATATGTATGTATCTTTTTAAATTGAGATTATATGGGACATGTTGTCTGTATTCTGCTTCCTTAATGTATTGCTTTCCCCCACATCATTACCAAGTTCCTGTGAATGTGTTTGAATGCCGGCGTCATGGTGCCTGTCGGATGTGCATATGAGTTACTTGGCGGGTCCCCTGTTGCTGTCCTCACTACCCTGCTTCTCAGGAACCTCCCATCCCATTCCTTCTTCCTGCACCTCAAGTGGCCACTTGGGAGAAGGGGGCCTGTGTGCAGTTGAGTTGGCCCTCCACCTGTTTCTCCTCCTCTTTGGGGCAGCCGTCCTCCCCAGAGGGGGAGCTTCTCCGTGTGCACGCTGCATCGTGGCCTGTGTCTCATCCGGGGGTTTGGTGTGTTTCAGAGCCGGGGTACTACGAAGATGGGGCTTTTGGAATCCGCATTGAGAATGTTGTCCTGGTGGTTCCTGTGAAGACCAAGGTGAGTCACTGACGTATTTATTTTTAAATATTTCCTTGTTCCTTCATGGGGGAAGGTGAAGACTTTTACATTTGGAGCCAAGACCGTGCCATTCTGGGGCCAAAATGGAGTCTCCGTTCCCTGATATCAGGGACTTTCCCGGGACTCGGTCTCCTTGGCAGAGCCAGGAGGAAAATCCTTAGTGAGCTGGGACCCAGAAATGGAATATGTGCTTGACATGATTTGGGGCTCTGAGTTCATTAGCGGCTACATCTTGTCACGAAGTCTTCTCTGCTTGGGGGGTGCCTGTTCACAGGCCCCGCCCAGACCCTGAATCAGTTTCCAGGCCTGGAAACTGTATTTTTAACAAGTGCCCAGGTGGTTTTTCTCAGGTAAAGCTGAGGAACCCGTGCGTTAGGCCCACACGCAGGCAGTGGGACCATCGTGTTGCCCTTTGGAAGACAGGCGTTTCACCTTCTCCCCCATCAGTACCACCACGAGGTCGCAGGGCTTTCGGTGTGGAGCTTTGCCCAGAAGACGTGTTTGCTGCTCCTCTGTTGGTGACTGGAAACTGAACAGGTGGAGGGAGGTGGCTTTTTCCACCTCCAACAAGGTTGACGGCAAGGGTCTGCTCTCTGTTTCCGTGGTGAAGTCGCTGTTCTCGAAGCTGGCCTCTCACCTCCCTCCCCAAGACCCTGCTGGGAACAGACCCAGTGTGCTGTTGTGTGCCCAGGCTGTTGCATATCGCTCAGTGTGATGTCACACCTTTTATCTGTCACCTGGTGAGCCTGGCTGGGTCAGAGCTAGCCACATACGTGACTGTTTAAAAAATGATTTTGGGCATTGTACCCCGGCAGAGTCTTGAGAACCCAAACCAGAGAAACTGCTGAGCTCAGACTCCCCCATACCCTGCCCTACCTCCTCGCCGTCACGGTGGACAGCAGGCTTGTGGCCCTGCTGCTGGGAGCCCCTCAGTGCCCTTTGTGTGGCTTTCCCTGGTGGCACAGGCTTTGCTTGCACCTCAGAGCAGCCCCTGGAGAGTGGCCTCAGCTGTGTTCATCGTGCCTCCTGTGCCCGTCACAGCACTGACCAGTGGCTAGTCAACTCTTGAGAGCCAGTTACTCCTGGTTCCGAGGGCTGGCCATGTCCGGGGGGACTGACCTTGTATGGTTCATGGTGGTAAAGAGGAGTCAGAACTTGTTTTCTTTCTTTTCCCACAGTATAACTTCAGTAACCGGGGAAGCCTGACCTTCGAACCTCTAACTTTGGTTCCCATACAGACCAAAATGATAGATGTGGATTCTCTTACAGACAAAGAGGTAACGAGGGAGTCTCGGGCGAGGGCGGCAGTGGGGTTGGGTGGAGGGCTGCCTTGTGTTCTTACTGCATTGTCACTGTTTTAAGTCGGAGGTCTAGGCCAGCTGTGTCCGATAATCTAGGTCTCCTGAGCACTTCAGCTGCTTTTCCTGTATTCATTGGGCCTCCACGTAGAGGTGGTCCTCCCCCCGACCATGGGGGGCTGCAGGGTTTTGTGTGTGGAAGTGTGTGCCATCGCTTTCCAGGAGGGCAGGAGCCTCAGCCGCTGGGAGGCGTGCTCAGCAAACATGGACGTGTCTTCCCTACAAAAACCAGGCAGGGTGGGGTCTGTTGGCTGTTGCACATAGCAGGTTGTTTTCTTGTGTGAAGCCGTAAGGAAATGAGAAGCAAGTCTATTGTCATTATGCCTAGTTTTCATGCAGAGAGCGGTGATGCCTGCTGTTCTGGGCTGTGACACCCTTCACAAAGCAGGAGCACAATGGTGCTCACCTGGCTTGGCTTGCAAGCTCACAGGGTCACAGGTCTTGAACCCTTCCCATCCCAGGGTGGCTCCCCAAGCTCACGAGGCCAGGGAGGTGGCAGGCCCAGGGCCCTGGAGAAGGCTTGAGGGATCGGGCAGGTGATCAAGGTCAGAGCAGAGACAAGGGTCAGCACTGGACAGACAAAACAGTTCCCAGGCCAGGGAGACAGAAGCCAGGACACGCATTCCAGAGCAAGATAGGTGATCAGAAGTGCTGTCAAAAAGCAAGTGACTTGTGGGAGCCAAAGGACAAGCATGGTGATTACTCGAGATACAAGGAGTTCTTGTTACTGGAGGCAACCCCTGGCCTCATCCCAGGGGCCTTTGAGTGCCTCTTGATGCGGGAACGTATCCTTGGGGGGCCTGCTGAGGCCTAATGCGTGGCACTAAGGGAGAGTCCCTCTGAGGCCCGAGGAGCCCCTCTCACCGGGCTGCGGCCTGGACTCCCAGCTGGAAGCCTCTTCTGCCATACTTGGCTCACAGGTGGGTGACAGAGGAAGGTCACTCATTTTCCTCTTAGCTTTCCTCTCTGCTTGGGCACCTCCGTGTGACCATCAGTGTCCTTGGTTCAGCCGAACATCCCCACTCTCAGGACCGACACAGGCCCTGCTGGTGTTGGTTCATTCAGCCTGTAGACGACGCAGAACAGGAACCTCCACCTGTCAGCAGAACGGGATGGGGGTGTCTCTTCCACTGGACGAATCCCTGCAGTGGTCCAGCGGCTTTTCTCCAGCCCTGTGGGGGACGCCCTAGGTGAAAGGGGTGAGAACACAGCGGGCACAGGAGCCACCCTGCTTCGATGCTGCTGCCTCATCGGGGACAGTCTCTTGTAATGGCCCTTGGGCACAGCCTCCAGGGTCTCAGCTAGGGACTCTCCAGGAATAAGTCTTGGTGTTCCATTGGAAGCCCAAGGTGGTGGCTTCCTGCCGAGTAATTCTCTCAGTCGTGCAGTCCTTCCGGTTCACGTACAGTGTACTAATCCGGAGGCATTTTTCCCATATGACGTCTCACTTCTTCCAGGGAAGCAGTGGGTGAGGAAGGTTAAGTGAGGCCACTTTTCCTTGAAGGGAGAGTTGTCTACCTGTGACTCACAGTCTGCCCTATGGTGTTGGACACAGAGCGACCAGACACGGCTCTGTCTCATCCAGTGCTCATCACTGTACCTTGAACATCCGGGTACTGAACTATTTGTCCATTCAGTTTTTACAGGACGGATACCTTCTTACCCTGGGATCATAAACGTTTTCCAAAGATAACCGTAGACAACAGTATTTAGCACATCAAGCAGAGTACAGTAATACCCCACAAGATTCTGTTCACCGGGCTATTAAAATACCTGGTCGTGGCCCTTTACTGTCTCCCAAACTGTCTGTCTTCCCTGTCACTTTTGGGAGTTTGGGGGTTGGGTCAGCACTCCCATCCATTGTCGCCAGATGGCAGCAGAGGAATTTGGTTGGATGTGAACACAGGCAGCTGCAGACAGTCAGCCTTTGGGAGGCTGCCCTCGCTCACCCTCTTCCTCCTCTCCATCCAAAGGGGCCTTGGGACTTCCGTTGTGGTCCATGGTTGGCGCATGCTGTGGCCTTCACTGTTGAGCTGCTTTGGGCAGCAGGTGCTTTGCAGCCCGGCTTGGCCTTGCTGCAGACCCAGCACTTAGCTTCCTTTTGACACAGTCCCCTCCCCCGACTGCCAGCGGGGGCTGGTAGGCTCTTTATCAGTGGGGGTTTGAGGTGTAGGCGGGCCAACACCAGTTGGCATCATCACCCCATTTGTCTGCCCTCATGTCTTGACCCCTTAGCTGGGCTTTGGTCCCTGGTCCAGGCAGTAGTCCCCAGAGCCCGTGATTTTGTAACACCACCACCTTCCTAAATGGCATTGGCTCATTACAACAACCACACCCATGGTGGTAGCAGTTTGCCAGCCGTGCTGCAGGCCCACCTCGTGAAGGGAGTAGGCTGTTGTCTTCTCCGTGGAAACTAACTTCACTCCAGAGTTCATCCCCTACCCCCCACCCTGCACCAGGGGTCGATCTCACCCCTTTACAGCTGTAGTTCTTGGACCAGCAGACCCAGTGGATCCGCCCGCACTCAGGCACCAAGTCCTGTGGGATCTCCTTCCTTTTTACCTCTTTTATCTCCTGATGTGGCCACATTCAGTTGAGGGTCTGGCAGTCAAGCTTACTCCCCGCCCCACCCTGCAGTCCCTCAGTCCTTGGCCACACGTGCAAGACCCATGTCCTGGTTTATTCACCTGGGTCAGTGGAAACAGGATAGGAACTCAGCATGTCGGCAGGCCAGCTTCAGGTGTGTCCCTAAGCAGGAGCCTTCATAGCAGTCCAGGGGCTATTTTTCAGGCCCTCTCCCCCCACCCCCTCAAATGGCTCTGGTGTAAGGGAATGAGGCCACTGCGTGGGGGTGCAGGAGCTACAAGACCCCTTGCCCCCTCCCTCTTCGAACGGCCTGTCAGCGGAACACCTTGTCACAAGTTATTCTGCTCTCCGGGAAGCCGGAGGCCATGGCTGCCATCGGGTATTCATGGTTCCCTCACAGTCGTTGCCAGTCCCCGTGCAGTAGATTATTTCTGGAGCGTTTCCACCATAAGCGACACGGCCTCGTCCCACTGGTGTCCAGGGAAATAGAACACGAGGAAGCCCCTTGTCCATGAGCAGGTGAAAGAGCTTGGCTCTCGTCTGGTGCTCTCGGCATGCGGGGCCCTCGCTGTCTGCCTGCGTAGCCTTCGGTGAAGGTGCGATGGTGAGCACGCTGCATCTGTTTGTCTCTCTCCCTCTGGTAGTGTGACTGGCTCAACAACTACCACCAGACCTGCAGGGACGTGATCGGGAAGGAACTGCAGAAGCAGGGCCGCCAGGAGGCTCTCGGGTGGCTCATCAGGGAGACGCAGCCCATCTCCAGACAGCACTGACCCGCCTGGTTTCTGTTTTTGTAAAGCGCCCCGGGGAGAGGAGAGACCTGGCAGACCCCTGACCTCTTCCCCCTCCTGTCCTCCTTTCCTACCTCCCCTTTTCACTTTGAGACTCTAAGAAGAACTGAAAATCTTCTTGTCCTCTTTGATATTTTCTTGCAAACACTTGATCTTCTATGATTTTTTTAAAAATTGTTGAGAACGAGCCAAGAGTAAACATGCTGCACCAGAGGCAGGGTCCCCACAAAGCTGAGCACTCCCTCGTGGAGCCGCCTGCGCAGCCGCGGTGAGTGAGTTCCCTGGCTGGCGGCGGTGAAACTGCGAGTCCTCCGTGGCGGTCAGGTTCCAGGTGCTAGTACATTATCATGGTCGCCTTGCTGCTCAAGAGATGGTGTTTATGACCAGTGAATAAAATGTCCAAAGGTGCTTTGTCTCAGCTGTTTCTTTCCTCACGGCACTGCCCATCCTGCATGTCGGGTGAGCCCGTTCCCAGGGCTGGTGGCCGCCAGGGCAGACGTTTTCCAGGTGGAAGAGCTCCCTGGCCTCCCTGTAGATCGTCTGGCTTAGTGGTAAGCCTCTTTTTCTTTAGAAAACCGAATATTTTGGTAAGTATCTTTATGGTCAGTTTTTCCCCCGATTTTAAAATGTCACTGATAGGCAAAAAACAATGAAAAAGTCACAATGTCAAGAGTGAGTCTTCCACAGCCCGCCCTGTGGTAGACGTGGCAGGTGTCTCCCCTGTAGCACCACGGCTCTCAGGGTCTTGCCGCTTGTAGACAGCGGGGTTTGTCTTGACTTGCACACGGGGGCCCGCACAGCTGATGTCCCAGCAGACCTCAGGCCATCGTGGCTGGGGACGGGAAAGTGACTTGTCACCCCTTGGCTGGGATGTCCGAGGTGTGGTCAACACTGTCTCCTGAGTTTTCCCCGCAGGACGGAGCCCTAGCTGTCCACCATGGTAACTCATTTAATAACACATCCTTTAATTTCTTCCTCTCTTTCTGTGTCTCACTTTCCTTTGTCCCACCATTGTTTCCTGGGGCCGTCCTGCAGTAAATTATTTACATGCACATCCTTGTTCTAGGGTCTGCTTCTTTAGGACCCAGCCTAGGATGTACCCATATGACCACTATTTATTATATAGATATTTAATGCATGTGCTATATATTAAATATATAAATATATATGAGTATTTAATGATACATGTTATATATTTTTGCAGATCCTTTGTTTTCAGTATTCAGTTACATATAGAATGAGTATGTATGTACATATAAGGGAATTTAGACACACACACCTATATCCCTTGTACAAAAATTGGGTCATTCTGTATATATCCAACCTGCTTTGTTAACTTGGCAGTGTAGCCAGGTTACTCTTCCATATTGGTACGTATAGATCTAACCATTTTTAACGACTGTGGACTGTTGTACTCTGTGGCTATGTTTTTTAAAAACTAGTCTTAAATCTTAAACCATCTCTTTGATTTGGGTGGCTTTTTGTTTGTTTAGGAAATGATTCGGGTGGCTTTGGAAGATGAGTAGATAGAAGCCTAGTGTTGCCGTTCCCCAAAGCGGGTTGGCGATGCCCGTTGCTTTCTCCAGCTAGCTGAGCAGGAAGTGGAAGGAACTAATCTGCATTTGCCATTCAGAACCAGGGTGGCAGCAAGGACAGTTTTACAGAGGGGGTGAGCCTAGAATGACACAGTGCCGAGAAACAACTGTGCGGACTTTCACCAGCCCTCCTCTGTGCATTTCTCTCAGGGACCGTTGATTCCGACTTGCTCTGTGGGAAGAACTGAGGTCGCATGGCTGGGTCTCAGGTTGTATTTGTCGTGTGGCCTCACAACAACAGGATCTATTTTGACTCACCAAAGATCAGTTCTTGAATGCCTTTGGTTCCCACTTGCTTGTAATTCTAATATGTTCCATTGGATTGGACTTAGAAGTTTCTCCTCAAATGATAGGATGTATCCATCATGTTTCTCATCTACCATTTCTTTAAAAGTCAAGAGACCTCCCCTTTAGGACTCCAACTATTGTCTGTGATACCCAGAAGATTTCCTTCCCTCAGAAAATAGGGGTTGTGAATTGTAGTTGATTTTGGAATTTAAACAGAGTGTAACTCAAGTGTGATGGCACCTCCGCTGTTGGTTCATTAGGTTGTTAAGCCTGTCACTTCCCAAGGCAGCCTCGGAGCAGAGTTGATTTAATTGGCTCAAGCCCAAGCCTGAGAACCAAAGTTTCCTAGAGCTCCCTGCCTCGGCTTTCCTGTCTTGGCATTTAAGTCCAAGAGACATAAACTGGGTGAGGTGGACCCAGAAGGATCGAGGACGTGGATAATAAACCTGTACTGTGCAGGAGCTCGGGGAAAGCAAGAGAAAAATGTGGACTGAGAGATTCACTCTTCTTTACTTTTAAATAAATGATTTAAAAAGAGGTTGGGTGAAAAAACAAACATTATGCCAAACTTATAGAATAATTCCAGCGAAGCCGATCTTGCTTCTTTGTCTTGTTCACTTCATACCCTTGAGAAGTTTTATGTTCAAGACACTGAGGATTCAAGGAAGGGCGTCTGCTGTCAACATCCAAGGGCTGACTTCTAGAAGCTGTTCACCCTTTGGTAAGAAAAACATCCATCTGCGTGGCCTGTCCTGTGAAGGGGGCCTTCCCCACCATCCCCGCTCTCAGCATGTGCTCAGCTCGAGGGCCCACCCTGGCATCCAGCTGCCTGGCACTGACAACGGTCAAGCGTCCTCATCAGATGGGAGTGGGCAGTGGTGAAAGGCGCCCAGGTTGTACTCACATCGTGAGGGACGTCTTGCCCTTAGTATTTCCAAGAGAGCAAAAACAAAAATGCAGATTCTGGCTACGTGGTGGCAGTTATATCAGTTTTTGAATTTCTAAAGATCACTCCATGAGAACACAAACAGGGGCAGCAAAGCTAAAGCACACGGATGAGACTACACCAAATATAGGTGGTAAGTATCCCCTCAAACCCCTAATATGAGCAGGTGAAGACCAGTGAGCGTCTGTGCCTGAGGAAGCTGAAGGAAGCCACTGGGTGGGAGTGGGGGAGGGTCTGAGGGACACGTGGGATAACCCGCGAGCCACTCTGAGAACAGCCAGGAAACGGGGGGGCTGTTCGTTTGCACGCTCCAGCTGGTGGGTGTGAGTGTTCACGAACCGCTGGCCCAGTCGTGCACTGACCAGAAACTGCTGGAAACGCAGCCCAAACTGGAGCTGGGGCGGTGCAGGAGGGACAGGGAAGGAGAAGTTCAGTCAGGGAAAAGCCAGGAAGTGGTGGAAGGCAAGCACGGTGTGAAGAAGGTCATGAATCAACCACGGAAGTGGGGAGAAGGGTCTAAGAGCCCTGAATAAAAACCCTTCGTGAACTCTCCTAGAACTTCAGAAGGATTAATTTCACATAAAAAAAAAAAAAAAAAAAAAAAACCCGAGAAAATAGACCGAGGTAAAATGCTAGGCAAACCTGAAAAGGTGCAAAATGACGTTCAATGAAACCACATCAGAAGGACTTGTCCACAAAACAGATGGAAATGATGACATTTGAAAAAACACAGACTTAAAGATACGATATGCAAGAAAAACAAAACAATTAGAAAAGCTGAAAAGCTTAGTGAGAACCCAGGAAGGAATTAGGAAAAACAGTTGAAATACGAAGACTAGAAGGGACACAAACAAGCATGACAGTGTCTTAAGTACAAGGTGAAAAACAGGAAATCTCTAAAAATGCAAAGTAAAGTGAGTGAAAGGGATTGAAGAGAAAATGACAAATGTAGAAGACAGGCAAAAGAGTCGGTATAATATGAAAAATAGAGACTTTATTGCAGAAGATGAAAGAAACATTGTGCCCTGGCTGGTGTAGCTCAGTGGATTGAGTGCGGGCCTGTGAACTAAAGAATCATGGTTCGATTCCCAGTCAGGGTACATGTCTGGGTTGCAGGCCAGTTCCCAGCAGGGGATGCAGGAGAGGCAACTACACATTGATATTTCTCTCCCTCTCTCCTTCCCTTCCCCTCTAAAGATAAAATAAATAAAGTCTTTTAAAAAAGTTGTAAAAAAAAAGAAACATTGTACATAGGATAATGATGTCTCAGTCCCCTTCAAAGTAGGTGCCCTGGGACCTCACATAGTTCACCCAATCACCACCAGCTGCCCTGTCACATTTTCCTGAATTTCATCAATGGTCTGAAATCTCTTTCCTTTCAAAGGTGCTTTTAGTTTTGGGAAAAGCCAGAAGTCAAATCTGGGCTGTTAGGGGGGGCTGAGTCACCTGGGTGATTTGGTTTCACCAAAAATCTCTGCATAAGACATGATGCATGAGTGGGTGCATTGTCGTGATGAAGCTGCTACTCACCAGTTGCCCATAGCTGCGGCTTTCTGAATCATCCCAATGTTAAAGCTTAACCCAAACTGTGGTGCACATTTGTTGCTCTACTTGGTCAGTCTTTTTGAATTCGATGGCCACACAGTACACATGCTCACTCAACAGCATCTACCACCCCACTGACTAGTACAGTGAAGTCCTTGTTCATGCATGTGCATTCCAGTCCACTCTCCTTGGCTGCCAGGTTACACTGATGTCACACAAACCATTTTCATTATATTAACAATGGTTGGACTTCTGGACAGACCTTGTATAATAAATAGGTTTCCCCTAAGAAGAAAATCAAAGCAAGGAAATAGAACAAACATCAAAAAGTATAATTTCTAGAAAAAGCATTTCTGATATTTAAAAACCTAAAAGTTTGAAACTACACATGGAAATGGAACACTCCCAAACTAAATAACTAGACCTCGAATGGCGAACAGGACATATTATAATGGAATTATTATACTTTAAAGAAAAATAAAAAGAATCCTTTAGCATTCAGATAAATGATCCAGTGAGTTACAGTAGAAAAAGTAGGAGATTGCCATCAGAAATTTTCATAGCAAAACTTCAGGTCAGAAGAAAAGGAGTAACATGGTGGTGTGGCCGCAATGGAGTCCTAACAGCTGATGGAGCCTCGCGTTGGGCCCAGTACCACGTTTACATGTAGTTGCTGGGGCTTCGATTCTCCCCACTCCACCCGTTCCCAAAGCTCCCCAGGCCAGCACCCTTCCCTCCCACTCCCTTCAGTGAGGTTGCTTCATCCATGTTAATGCAGTGAACTTCTTTTGTCACATTCTGCCTCCTACCCTGGGATTCCCCAACTCCCTACATGAGTTTTTCCAATTTGCATACATTAAGGTTTGCTTTTTGTGTTATAAGTTTCAGTGGGTTTTGATAAGTGCATAGAGTCATGTATCCACAATTTTAGTGTCACATAGAATGGTTTCCCCACCTAAAAAAAAATACCTTGTGCTTTACTTATTCAGACCTCCCTCCTCTCCCCCAAGCTCCTGGAAAATGCATCTTTTTACTGTCTCTATACTTTTGGCTTTTCTACAGTGTCATATAATTGGAATCAAATAGCATGTAGATTTTTCAGACTGTCTTCTTGAACTTAATATGTATTTAAGATTTATCTATGTCTTTTTGTGGTCTGATAGCTTGTTTCTCTTTATCACTGAATAATATTCCATTGAATAAATACATCAGTTTGTGTCTAATTCACTTATTGAAAGCCATCTTGGTTGCTTCTTATCATAATTGTATTAAATCAAGGGGGAAATTTGTGTTTTTTTTTTAAAGAAAGTTTTACTTTATTTTTCCATCTTGGAAGGAGCATGTGAAAGGCCGGAGCGATGAGGAGCGCGGTTGTGGAGCAGAGGGTGCCAGGCACTGGCTGTGGGTCCTCGGGCGAGAACACAACCTCTCTGAGCCTCTGTTTCTGCCTCTGTAAAGTGAGGTTAGTGGAGGCATCTGCCCGTTACAGGTTGTGAGGACCGAGTGAGGAAGCTCCGGCACTGTCCCGGAATGTCAGCTCGGCCTGCAGGCCTATGTCTTCCAACCCAACCTGAGATACTTTTTTTTTTTTTTTTGAATTGCAACTTTATTGAGATATAATTCATATTCACTAATTCAGAGTGACACTGTTGATACTGGTACTTTCTCGATCTCCCCGGAGGGCGTCATGCTGTTTTTACACAGCATTCGCTGCATCTGTGAGCCAGCATTTTTTTGGTCATGATTGGCTGATGGTCTGTTTCCCCCACTAAGCTGTGAAGTCCACTGTGTAAGAGGCCACATTTGTTCTCACAGTGTCTTCTCTGGCACTGAGCACAATACCTCGCACGTGGCAACAAAGGTGCACAAAGAGTTTTCTGTTTACTCAACAGATGTTTATTGAGCACCCATGAACTAATTCTAGTGACTATTGTAACAAAGCAAGAAAGGGAAAAAAAAAAAAAGATCCCAGAGGTTGATGGTTGCGGAATCACTGGAGAGAGGAGAGCTGCAGATGCAACATGATTTAAAGAGGCCAATGAATAAAATGGAGAAGTTAGTCAAACAGTTGCTCAGTCTCTGACAAAGAAAGGCTTTTGGCAAGTCACACTTTGAATCCTGTCTACCACCAGGTACTTGTGGTTGCCCAGGGTTACAAACTCACTGATGTAGCCAGCACTTTCTATGAGGAAAGAATGTTGCTAATTACTTCAAAGAGAAGGATGTTGAAGACCAAGGGAAAAAGTGGTTGAACTTGTCACACTCCATACTTGGAGGTTTAGCTCAGATTTTAGGAAGTTGCAGTAAGCCCTTGCTGCCTCAATCCAGGGTGAGGGAGTTTTAGCAAAAGCAAGTCTCAGTGGCCTAGGTACAATGTAGGCCTGATTCCCCACGGGAGAACCTATCTGAGGGCATGGTCCTGTGTGCCGACTCGGACCCCACTAGTTTTCCACGTGAGGGCTGAGCTACATTTCTGTCTCCTAGGTGCAGGTTCTCCTGGTGCCAGCAGAATTGAGCAATGGGGAAGAGATCCTGAGTCTTGGTCTTCAGCGCCTCCCCCTTTTTTTTCTAGCAGAATATTCCCTAAAAATGCTCATGGGAGACCTTGGCTATTTACAAATTTGTGTTGGTATGAGATGTTACTACTCCAAAAGCCCGTTTTTAAATAAATTAGGGACTAAAGATCAAAAAAGAGTTTTAATGTTGCGGTGGTCTTGAAATCAAATGAATAAATAACATTCCACAAATATTTTGTGCACTTACTCTGTATTGAGCTGTTTAATATCAAATTTGAGGTAAAAATTAGTGGCCCTTTGCACCCTAGGAGGTCAAGATAAGATTGTTTTGAATCCTTAAATCCATGTTCTGTGTCTGTCCATGTTCCTCTTAAAGGAAAGCACCACTTAAGACCAAGTTCAGGAATAATTACAAATCAGAGAAAAGTAAAGTATACAGAGAAGAAAGAGGAAAGTGTTCAGAGGAGAAAGAGGGAGGAGCACTTCCAGCTCGCAGAATCAAAGAACGCTTTTTAGAACTGGAGATGCGTTTCCATGAAGGAAGAGGATACAGTCATCGACCAAGAAATGGTCGATATTGACCAAGGGACGACATGGTGGCAGAAAATTCGGCAGGTGCGGGGGAGAATTAGACAGTGCGGTGCCTGAGGAGGAGTGGTGAGGGTTAGACTGGAGAGGCAAGAGAAGGGGTGATGTTTGGGGACTTTGGTAGTTAGGAATTTTGCCTTTAAATGATTGTCCGTGAAGAAATCCAGATGTCCGGTAACAGAGACTCATTCATTCTCCCAACACTAATGATATGTGTGTACAATGATTAGTTTCAGGACCTGTTTTCAATTCCTCTGAGTATGTACCCAGGCTCAGGGCAAACTCCATTCTCAGTCCTGACCAGACAGACCACTCTATTCCGTTGTTATCATTCAGTCCCAGATCCAAATCCTTCCCGCAGAACCTAAAAACAGCATTTCTCCACTTCGTGTGAATGTTCCCTGCTAAATAGGTCTTACAGTCTCTTTGGTGAAAGGCAGTGAGGGATAATGGGTACATGATCAGAAGCCAGAAGCCATGCAACCTGGGCCAGATCTAGCAATTGATTAGCTAGTTGTGTGTTTTCCAGCTTAACTAAATCTCAGCTTCCTCAACTATCCCCTTCATTCCTTTCAAGCTTGTCATTAGCCTCAAGAAAACTGATGTTTTGGAAAGCATTTTTCAAATATTAATGATTGCTTCATATTGGTCCTCAAAATTTCAGGCCAGAAAGGACTTTTGGAGATTAATTGCTACCCAAACCTAACTGAGGCCCACAGAGGTGGGCTGAATTTGAGATAAACTCCAGATTTTCTGATTCTGAGGTCTGGGCCCTTCAACCTCACCACATCAGACTCTCTACTGAGGTTCAATCAGATCTTTTGTCCTTTCTCCTCTTACTGGGAGACAAAAAAACAACAGCAAAAACTGGACCCCTGAATCATTCATTGAGTCAGCTGAGCTCAGATTTACCTCCAAAGTCTGGCTGCTTTGTGACCTTCCCTGAGTTTCTTTCTCCATGTGTGGGAGGGAGATCAGCCCTTCCCCAGCCTCCCTGCTTAGTATCACTGGGAAATCTCTTATTTGTATTCCTGCCAGTGCCACATTGAATGCACCAAAGCCTGCGTTTGAAGTAATAACCAGCCTGCAGTTTATGAAATAAAAGATTGATATCAGCTTCATGAAACTCAGGCAAAAGCAATATCTTTCCTATATCTTGCTATGCCTTTAACTCTGGGAACCTTCATACTCGGTGGCCACTGAAAAATGAAATAACAATAATAATAATGACAATAATAAAATAAAAGGCAAGATATTCTAGGAACCACACTTTTGAGTAATGTTGCATTTAATTTATTTTTATTGATTTAATGACAAGGGGAGATTAGACTTACTACTTTCTTCAGTTTCCAAGTACATTTTCATTTTTAAAGGAAAGATCGTAGTATGTAGCTTAGAGGTCGTTTTGTTTGTCACCTGGCTTATTTATGCATTGGTGGCTTGGGCAGCTAAAAGGTATGACCGTGGCCACCCTGCTTCCTCTCAAGGAAAATAAAAACCAGCAGATGGGCTTAAGATTTACTTTCTTATCAAATAAAATATTCTGAAAAGTAAGTCAGCTTTAGACCTGTTCTTCCAGAAGGTCATTCCACTTCACAGTGTGGGCTGTTTATTTGCACACAGAAAGCACAAGTGTCTGTGGTAAGCATAGGGTTTGACATCTATGACCCAACATAGTTTGGCTTCAGTCAAACTTCCCAGTCTTCTCTCCTGTTACTTAACTTACTAATCCTGGTGACTAGGTCAAACTGGACATTTGCCACTTCCATGTGATTATTTTGTATTTTTACCTTTATCCAATCAGACAACTTCGGTCCTTGATTGGAGTGTTTAACCTATTTACCTTTAATTGGGTTACCATTTACTATCTTGCTATTTGTTTTTTATTTGGGCCATGTGTTCTTTGTCCCTTTCCCCTCCTTCCCTGCATTCTTTAAAAGTAAATGAGATTTTTTTTTTTTAGTATATTTTATCTCCTCCAAAGGCTGTTTGAAACCCCTTTCTGATAATTCCATTACCCCGTTCATTTCTGTGTTTGTTTCTGTTGACTGATTTCTCTCTTGCATATGGGTCACATTTTCACGCGTTCCCACATAACCTGAAAGTTTTGATTGTATGCTGGATGCCATGGTGTGATCATCTGTATTTCATCATCTTTCTTGATAGAAATGTTGTTTTTCAAATTTATTAAAAATATATTTTATTATGCTATTATAGTTGTCCCATTTTTTTTCTCTCTTTTATTCCCCTCTTCCCTGTGCCCCACATCCCACCATCATTCCCCCACCTTAGTTCATGTCCATGGGTCATACATATAAGTTCTTTGGCTTCTTTATTTCCCATAGTATTCTTAACCTCCCCCATCTATGTTGTACCTACCTTTGATGCTTCTTATTCCCTGTACCTTTTCCCCCATTCTGCCCCTGCCTTCCCTGCTGATAACCCTCCATGTAATCTCTATTTCTGTGCATCTGTTCTTGTTCTAGTTGTTTCCTTAGGGTTTTTTTTTTTTTTTTTATGTTTGGTCATTGGTAGTTGTGAGTTTGTTGTCATTTTACTGTTTGTATTTTTGAACTTCTTCTTTTTCTTAGATAAGTCCCTTTAACATTTCATATAATAAGGGCTTGGTGATGATGAACTCCTTTAACTTGACTTTATCTGAGAAGCACTTTATCTGCCCTTCCATTCTAAATGATAGCTTTGCTGGATAGAGGAATCTTGGATGTAGGTCCTTGACTTTCATGACTTGGAATACTTCTTTCCAGCGCCTTCTTGCCTGCAAGGTTTCTTTGGAGAAATCAGCTGATAATCTTATGGGCACTCCTTTGTAGGTAACTGTCTCCTTTTCTCTTGCTGCTTTTAAGATTCTCTCCTTATCTTTAATCTTGGGTAATGTAATTATGATGTGCCTTGATGTGTGCTTCTTTGGGTTCAACTTTTTTGGGAATCTTTAAGCTTCCTGGACTTCCTGGAAGTCTATTTTGTTTGCCAGGTTAGGGAAGTTCTCCTTCATTATGTTTTCAAATAAGTTTTCCATTTCTTGCTCTTCCTCTTCTTCTGGCACATGTATGATTCAGATGTTGGAACGTCTGAAGTTGTCCTGGAGCTTCCTGAGCCTCTCCTCATTTTTTTAATTCTTATTTTTTCATTGTTCTGATTGAATGTTTATTTCTTCCTTCCGCTCCAAACTGTTGATTTGAGTCCCAGTTTCTTTACCTTCACTGTTGGTTTCCTTTTCCTGAAAAAAATGAATTTTCATAGCCTTCACTTTTTCCTCTATTTTGTGACTGTATTCAACCAATTCTGTGAGCATCCTGATTACCAGTGTTTTGAACTCTACAGCTTATGGGTTGTCTATCTCTTTATCACTTAGTTGTATTTTTTCTGGAGCTTTGATCTGTTCTTTCATTTGGGCCATTTTTGGGGGGATGGATCTCAGTGTGCCTGTTACCTAGTAAGGGGTGGAGCCTTAGGTATTCACCAGGGTGGGGCAAGCATAATCAGGCAGTGTGGTGTCATAGGTTGCGGAGGGGTCTGAGAGGGAACAATGCTGCTTGCTCAGCTCTCAGCCACTTTCAGTCACTTCTTCTGTTACCCACAAACAAATTGGGCCCTTCTGGTGCTGATTCCAGGGTAGGTGGTGTTGTGAACGTTCTAGGACCCTGCGGGTCTCTCCAACGAACTCTCCTGTGAGGCTGGGAGTTTCTCCCGCTGCTGCAACCCCCACAGGTGTTTTCAGTCAGAGGTTTGGAGGCCTTATATCCCTGTGCTGGAACCCTGGATTGTGCAGTCTGTCTTGCTCCCCAGTCATTCTTCCCAGTTTATCTGCAGGTGAGCGTGGGACTGCCCACTCTGCTAGCTGCCACCTCGCCTGCTGCCTTGTGAGTCCTCTCTGCCCTGGCTGCCTGACTCTGCCCCTCCTACTGGTCTGGGTCAGTGTTTCTTCTTTAACTCCTTGGTTGTTGGGCTTCCATACACTTTGATTTTCTGACAGTTCTGGTTATTTCTTGATTTTAAATTTGTTGTCCTCCTTTCGGTTATATAAGGAGGCAAAGTTCATCTGTCTATGCCTCCATCTAGGCTGGAAGTCAGAAGTATTAAGTTTTGCTTTGGCAGGCAGTTAATTTATCTGTGGACCAATTCAAGGCTTGTTTCATGCACATAGTGAAAAAGGGTTAGAAAAATATGATGGTTTAAGGTTAGAAAAATACATAGGGGCCAAATCACTACAAATATAGGAGTCTAGATTATACTATAAACAAACATTAGAACATTTTCAGTTAAAGAATGATACAATCTGATTTATTCTTTAAAAAAGATTGCTTCATTTTCTCAGTTCAGTTAAAAATATACTCTTTAGGACCCACTAAGAGCCAGGGCACGTGAAAAGCATAGGAAACAAGACCATGAATGAATATACGGGACATCCTGTTTCACAGCATGACTGGGGCTATTATGTGTGAACGTCATGATGGAGCCAAGCCCAGGGAAATGTTGCGGGGCAGACGTGGTGTCTCAGCGATGGTGTCCTAGAGGAAGCTACTCTCAGCTGACTCTTATAAAAATGACGGGACTTGTCCAGGTGAAAGGAGGACAGGCAGAACACCTGATTAAAAGAATGGCGGTGTAGAAGAGTATTAGTGGAGAAGCAAAGGGCTGAGTTTTGCTGAGTGTGAAGTGCGAAGCTGTACTTGCCCTCTTCTTCCTGCCTTAAATGTGCTTCCCACCCCAGCCTGAGTTCATGTGTATATGACTTCACTCATTCTTCAAGGTTTAATTCACACACCACCTCCTCCATGAAGCATTTCCTGGTGCCCACAGAGAAGTGATTCGTGTCTTCATTGATAGTGTTTTTGTTTGTTCATATCTAATCACCCATGTCCAACTTACCTGTGTTTCAGCTGTAGAGTCCAACAGGGATTTACCCACGTATAAGTGCTTCATGAATACTTACTGATGAATAAGTTCAGGAAATCTCACAGGGTTCTTATGTCTATTACCAGTCCCATCATCTTTATTCAGACTCGTGTCTTTTCTCCACATTGGGCTTAGCCGTTCAAATAGTTTCCACAAATCAGAAGGCAGCCATACCTCTGTTTGCACCATGCTGTGTTCACTGACCTGTTTCAATTTAAACAATGGGGTATTTATTTACCTTTTCTTCATCTTGTATCAACGTCTGGTACTTTGAATATTAAACCTGAAAGTGCTCTTAAAAAATCATGCTTGCTGGGTTTCAAAATTGGCTGCACATTATAGTCACATGGGAGAATTGAGAAAAAATATCCATGCTAGAGACCCATACTCCAGAGATTCTGATTGAATTGGCTTCATTAGAAGCCTGGACATCCTATTTCTGCAAAACTCTCCTCAGGTGATTCTAATGTGTAGCCAGGAACTGGAACCATTGATCTAAGGCAAGTTCCTTATATCATATATGACAAAACATTATCTATTACAAGGGAAAAAACTCAAGTCTAGAGAGGTCAGGTGACTTGTGTGAGAGTCATAGAAAAGACCTAATACAACAATTAAAAAAAATAAAATAAAGCAACTCTGCATCCAGGACCAGAGTCTCCTTTCCATTCTACTCTTTGACTTGCCTCATTGCTTTCTTCTCCCATTTTTCAGCTTACCAGCAATCGATGCTCTTTGAACCCTGAACCACCTTTCTGCACCACTTTGCACGAGAATAAACCCAATTTTCTGAATCCTGATGTGCTTAGGTCCGAGGGAGAGCATTTGTTTTCATGGCTGTGCCCAACTCCACAACAGAGAAGTTCTTATCCAAATCTGATAATCATTTGATCATAAATTCATCGGAAAACTTTTACAAAGGCAGACTTTTACTGGATTGTCTCACTCTCAGGGTTGGTGTGAATACTGAATGAGGTAACACAGAAAAAGCATTTAACATTGTGCTTGTGACACAGAGTATGCTCAGTAATCAGAAAAAATCAGCAATGCTATTACCATCATTATTCCTAATCAGTGCTGTGTTACATGCCTAATTAACAGTGATGCTGATTTACAATACAGGTGGGTAACTTTACATATAGTTTCATTTAGCCTTTATGTTACCTCTGCTGGGGGTATAATGACCTCTAGTTTACATTAGATTAAACTGGAGCTCAGGGTATCTGCGTATATTGCTCAGTCTTACTTACAAATGATGGAGGTAGGTTTGAGTCCCAATCTGGCTGGTCCCATGTTTAGGTGCCTTTGTCCTCAACTGACGGCCTCATTTTGTCACCGTATTTTGCAGATGAGTTAATGGAAAGTTAAGGCTGCTGTGTAGCATTCCTGACCTTTCTAGGTTAGCCTTACAAGAGGCAATAGTCATGACCGTCCTCAGAATAAGCATTTCTGATGTTCCCACTCCACCTGTCACAGCCTCCTAACGTAAACACTCCTTGTTACTCAGGTTGGTCCTGTGGTCTTTCCCTGCACATCCTGTCTCTTTGGCTTTGGTCACGCTCCCCTCACCATCTATAACACCTTCTTTTCTCCTCTGTCTTCCTCTCCAAATATTTCTCATTTCTTAAGGTCCACTTCAAGGTTGCTCTTCTGGACAGTTCCCTCTGGCTGCTCCAGGCTGCATAGACCTCTTCTTTCTCTGAATTCCTATTGGAAGCAAGGAGCAAGGAAGGCGGATACTTGCATTAGCCAATCTCCTAAAAGTAGCAAGCAGAATTTGAATTAGCTTATGCATGTGCCTGAAGGACACACAGGTTGCTCCTGAAGTCCAGGGGCAGTTCACGTAGCCAGGCCTCATGAGGGCTTGAACCAGGCTCTGGGAGCCTTCCGGAACCTAGGCTGCTACTCTCAGGCCTCAGGTCTGCTTCACTCTGTCCTGCTTCAGTCTTTCCTTATGCAGCAGTTTCTGTGTTATTCCATGTCCACGGCCTGGACAATCCCCTCTTACCCCTTACATGTTATTTGACATAATCTCATAGTCAAAATTTAAAACTTCTACTTATTAAACATAAAAATGCAAGCAATAGATGAGGAGAAAATATATTAATTACATTTGAAAAGTTGTAGAGTTTTTTCTACTTACAAAAATAATAAGAAGATAATAAATAATGACGGCCAAATATTTGAGCAGGCACTTCACAAAAAAATGTATGTGAATGGCCAATAAACTTATAAAAAGATGTTTAACATTATCAGTCACTAGGAAAATGCAAATAAAACTGCATGCAGATACCACTCCAAATGCACTGAAATGAATAAAATGTGGGCTGATCAGACCATGTACTGGTGAGGCTACAGAACAATTGGAACTCTCACGCATTGCTCATGGTAATGTAAGATAGTGCGATCACTTTAGGGACCATTGGCAAGTTTGTTAATAATTTAAGTCTACACTTAACATGTGATCCAGCAGTCCTCCTCTTACGTACTTACCTAAGAAAAATGAAAATGAATGTCTACAAAAAGGGCTTTTGTTCATAGAAACTTTATTTATACAGCCCCCAAATTAAACCAACCCATAGGTCCATCAACAGGTAGATGGATAAATAAATTGTGATATATTTATAAGGAAATACTACTCAGAAACAGAAAGAACTACTGATACGCATAGCAATGTGAGTGAATCTCAGAAACCACATACCAAGCAAAAGAAGCCATAAACAAGAGTATACGCCATGTTGTTCCATTCATTTAAAATCCCCGAAGAGGTAAAATTACCTCTTTGGGAATTTTTGTCCAGTGACAAAAAGCAGTGGTTGCCTGGAGCTGGGGTGGGCGGCATTGAGTGCAAAGGCATTATATCATTTGGAGGGTGACAAAAATATTTAACATATGATTGTGGTGATGGTTACTAAGGTATATATATTTGCCAAAACATTTAACTGCACACTTAAAAGGAGTGCATTTCATTATACATTAAATTTGGTTTAAAAAATGAAGAGTTGGCTGCAAGGACAATAATACTTCCCCCCCTTTCCAATTAGTTCCCATTTCTCATATAATATGGGTCCTCTCAAAAGTCAACGTGCTGAATGTGCTGAGAAGCCCACATTCTGAGCTGGCAGTTTCCTGTTAGTGACAGCCAGCTGTCACAAGCAATGCCGGAGAGATGTCCTCGAGAGGGTCCTTTAAATGGGTCCTAAGTCCTTGTGGCTATGAACCTTGGAAGGATGGCAGCTCCTGCCTCAGGTCCCAGGGGAGGAAGATAGCGTTCTGATTTAAGGACAAAGTAATTTCCTTGTCAGCGTAACCGATGTGTTCTCCCCGTGGCTGCAGTGGAGGGGGACTCGCCCCTAGCAGTGAGCACATCTCTAAGTGTGTTGGGGCTGTGTGGGGAAAGCTGGCAAATTAGGCTGAGGACACCAGAGGCCAGTACAGATTATTGTTGCCACATAATTCTAGCATTTGTCAACATCTAGTCATCCTCTGTCACTCAGGCGTGCTCCCCAAATGGCAAACAGTTGTTTACTGGAGCCAACAAAAGTCTAGTAATTATAAAACTAATTACTAGGAACCCCCTGCCTGCAAAAAGGAAATAATGAGTGAGTATTCTCCCTGAATTCTTTTCCACCAACTTGTTAATAGAAGCAAGTAGCTTAGCTGGCTTCACCAGGAGGGTTATAGCGTGCTTTTAGAGGAGAGACATAGGAGGAAAGGAATTTTTTCCTGAATATGTCCATCTAAATTAATTAATTAATTGGCTTAAACAACAGAAATTTATTCCTCACAGTTCTGGAGGCTGGAAGTCTAGGGTTATGGTGTTGGCAGGGAGGGTTCTTTCGGAGGCCTCTCTCCTTGGCTTGCAGATGGCCACCCACCTTCCCATAGTGTCCTCACTTGGTCTTTCCTCTGTGCACATGCATCTCTGGGGTCTCAGCCAATGTTCCTTTTTTCATTTTATTTTCTTATTTTGAGAGTATGTTTATTAAACCTGGGGATAGCGAAACAAGAAAGGGTTTAGGATAGAAGAAGCTACAGGAGAGAATCCAGGCAGGGCTGCTTTAGCTCACTGGAAGGTCAGAGGAAAGGGACTTTGGAGGCAGGTTCAGGGGGTTGGCCTGGGGCCTGCTGCCACTGCCCACTGCTCCCCGGGTTGCAAGGCTTGTGGGGACCTTTAGCATTTAGGAGATTCACACCTGAGAGCGAAGGAAGGTGTGGGCTCCACTTAAATTTATCAGGGTGGCCAGGGAGAGATAAATCAATGACAGATTCAGGTGCTATCACTGTGCAGTGGATAGAAAGTTGAGCCAACATTGCCTCCTGTTTTTAAGACACTTAGAATCTGCCGAGCAGGTATCAAGTAGACACGTAGTTCTAATACTCTGTGATAATGAGCGTCCCTACCACCATACTACCTGATACCCATGGAGTTAATAAATGTTGATGGCTATCCTTAGTCATCTGCTCTTCCTGGAGAGACCAGGGGAGGATCTAATGAAGGGATGCTCTGGCAGAACTTGAAGGAAGACGATTTACCATGTGGATGGACCTTTGAGGGAAAGAGAAGAGGGCCTTCTCCACAGAGGAGACAGGGTGTGCAAAGATCTGGCACCATTAATTTTATATGTTTACCAAGTGGGCGTTTAATGACTATCCAAGGTCATGCTGCTGTTTAACAACAGCAAGGCTTGGGTTTAAGGATAGTTCTCTTCCATAGCATCTTTCTCTCTAGGTGTGAGTGGCCAGGCTCTCCCTAACACGCTGAGCTTTCTACACGGAGTGCTGCCTGACCATTTGCCCTCCCCATGGGTTCTTACAGCCCATCATCTCTGTTATTCTTGATTTCAAGCTGCATCTCTTTGGACAAGCCGTCTCTATATACTGGCAAATTGAAACAGTTATGATAATAGTAATAACACCACAAGAATAATCAAATGCTATTGAAACAAAAATGCACCAATTTAGGCTAGGCTTCAGCTACTGTAATGTGCATTTAAGTTCATGCACATTTATGATTTATGATGAAGGCGATGCCCTTTGTGATTCCCCAGAAGCTGTGCTCGACTGCCCTCTGCAATCTGTTTCTATGTGGCAATTTTCTCCCTTTCTCCCATTCTCAATTTCGAAAGGGAGGGAAGCCACCCCGCTTGCTGCAATCTGAGCCTCTGCATACCAAGGCAAGGCAAACATCATCATGAGCTATTAACTGATAATTCTTCTCAATCCACTTTTCACTGGCAGGATCACTTTGGATTTGTGTGAATAACCTTCATGCAGCAACTACGGCCCTTTATGACTTTCCTGAGGCTGGCTGGACACTGCCTACCCCGACCCATGTCAGTTGGTCTCATTCAGGCTGCTCTGCTAATTTTCAGATTCTCGAAAGCAGCCAGTGTCTGCCACTAATCCTCTCCACAGAGAGAAGCAATCTGGTTGGTAGTGGGAGCCAGAAGACTTTCTTTGAGGTGATCATATTTGAAGCATATAAGGACATGGGGTTTACTTCGATTGTGCGGTAGAGGATGGCTCAGGTGTGTTTAGAACTGTCTCTGCTCTCCCCGCAGTGCCCCCAGTAGGGAGCCACACACTGGGAAGATTGCTTTGTTCTTCCACACCCATTTTAAATTCTGTATTCCCCAGGTCGAGTTCTTCTCTCCATCTCCATAGTTCTCATGGCACTCTTGACAGATCTAAGCACTTAATCCAGCCTGCCAGGTAACAAGGATTGCTAAGATTCTTTTCTCTATTCCATGTTGAACTCTTAGAAAGAGTGTCATAGTTATCCCATGCATATGTGTTGGAGGTTCAATAAAACCTGGGCCAATTATCAAAGGCAAAAAGCAGTCGATTATATCTCAATAAAGCTGGGAGGAAAAACGGAAATGCCAGACAAGAAGATTGATTGTATTCAAGCTGTTGCAATAAAAAGAGCGCCCCATATCTGAAGATCAGATGTCTCCGTAGGAGACATCTTAAACTTAAGCTTTTATGGGAAAAGAAGGAGAGTAAATAAATTGCTGATGAGGCGATTTACAGTTGGGCTGTTTTGCAAGCGGGACAAGTCTCCGTCAGTTGTCAGACCTGAAATGTTTCTCTGTGGTTAGCTAGTTTCAGGGGGACAAATCATTCTAATCTCAGCTAATCAATCATGAGACAAAGAAGAGGAAGTTGGAGGGCTGTGTCTATCCTTGTTAACAGGTTCAGAGAGAAGGGGCAATGTCTGTGTTTAGCCTTGTCGCAAGTAAATAAGGGAGCCACCCCTCTGTCTTATGAGAGTCATGAGAAAGGGTGGACTTCGACTCTTACCTAAGTCATATGAGAAGAGTAGTTTGTGTGTGTGTGTGTGTGTGTGTGTGTGTGTGTGTGTGTTAGACTATATAATGAAACAAAATGCTGGGGGAATTTAACTGTCACTGTTCTTTGGGAGCACAGGGCTTAGGTAAAGTTCAATATTGTCAAACTTAATGAAAACACATGTGAAACAGTCTTCTCAAGTATGAGTAGCCTGCTCTCTGTCCTCCCTTGCTGAGCCTCTCTCTCTACACATATAATCTCTCTCTCCCTCTGATATATATATATCAGATACACACACACACACACACACTCTCAATGGATTCTTTTCCAGATCTAAAAAAAATACTGTAAGTCAGATTGGTGTATGTTGCTGTGGAGATCAACCTGGGAAACTAGGCTTTTCATCTGAGTTTGCTGGCGGTGGTGTATTAGGGCAATTTCTGTTGGAAGTAACAGAAAACCAAACCAAACCAAACCAAGCCTCATCCCAGTCATCTCAAGACAGAAGGGAACATACTGGCTCTCAGAACCGTGAAGTCTAGGGCTGCTGTTGGCTTCAGGGCAGCTTGGGACACTGTCACCAGGACGTCCCTTTCTTCATCCCTTTGCCCAGTGCATGTTCTCTGATGTGTTGGTCCCCTTGTCATGCTCCTCAGGGTCACAGCACCTCCCAATCTCATGTTATTTTAGCTTCACCACCAGCTGGAAAGAGAGAGCTTTGTACCCTTCTTTTCCCCCGTCCAAATAGACAAATGTTTAGGGTCAGGGTCTCAGTGTGCTAGGTCAGGCTGAAGTCCTATCTCTGAAACAATCACTGTAGCCAGGAGGATAGGGTACACTGATGAGGTCCCCCACTGGTTCTGCATTCTGGCTTCAGAGGAGAGCTGCCTAGAATTGTTGACAATTATTTATGTTGTGGCCACACCCTAGAATTATGACAGAAAATCTGAGGATAGAATGAAAGCATTCGTATTTTCTGCAAACTCACCAGGCAATTTTACTGGGCACCCAGGTTCGAAAGCAGTGACAGACACTTCAGTATCCACCCCTGGAAGGCTGATTGAGGCCAACTCTACCTAAAACCCACAGACTGTGAGTGTGGGAAGGCTGATCTTCCAAAGGGGATTTTAATCACTGTTCTACCTAAAGAAGGGTGAAGGGATCCTGGATGCTGAAAAAATAATAGATGTCTTCTCCTTTGAACTAAATAAAATTTGGCTCCTCTTTCTTCTGTTTGCTTCCATGTAAGTAGTAGCTGAGATGCTCTTAGGCTCCCAGGGCCTCAGCTATTCACTAAATAGTCTGAGGGTCAGAAGCTCAAACCCAGTTGAGTTTCAACTGGGCAGTCACGTCTTCCTTTCTCTCCAGAAGTGACTGTCCTATACAGGTCATCAGAGGGAAGCGTGTGGCCCTTTCCCCTTGGGGGGAGGGGTGCCACTGAGACCTGGCCCCCTTCCGCAGATAACCTTGCCTGTGAATTCCATTCTTGAATTCATATAATTCCCATTTTCTCTTGAATCACAACACTTTTTATAGCCAGCCAACCTGTTTTCCCTGAGGAAAATGCATTCCCAGCTTCATGAAAATATAGGATATTAACTCCTGGATTCATAACCTGGTCGTATTCCCAGGCAGTAAAACATGTGAAACATAAAGCACCAAGAAAAATAAGATGAACCTAAAATTACCCGCAGAGCGCTGCCTGTACCCTCCAGGAAGCACGGCCGCTCTCCAAGCCGGCCCCTGCTGACCTCACTCAAGTCTCGGGAGTTCTCTAGTTGCCGTTGGTTCTGTAGTGATTCCTGGTGAGTTTGAAGCTGAGGCCTTTCAGTCCTCCTTTTAGTGCTCCGGACCGGGAAATCCCGGCACAACCTGAACGTCTTACAACTGAAACCGTAGCTAGGCGCGGCCTCCCAGGTATCCTCCATCTTTAGTTACAGTGGCTGCCCCTTATCTCAGGTTTTGCTTGCTGCATTTTCAATTACTCGTGGTCAACCATGGTTGAAAAAATATTAAAGGGAAGATTCCAGCTATTTGCAGAGAAAGAGAGAGACCGCATTCACATAACTTTTATTACAGTACATCATTATAATTGCTATGCTCTAAATTATAGTTGTTACAGTTGTTGATCTCTCACTGTGCTTGATTTACAAATTAAGCTTTATCTAGGTATGTATGCATGGGAAAAAAACCATGGTACATATAGGGTTTGGTGCTGCCTGTGGTTTTAAGCAGCCGCTGGGCAGTTGGGAACATTTCGCCGAGGACGGGAGGGGGACCACTGTGCGCGCGCTCTCCGCGTTCTGTCATTTCATTGCCCTCCTCTTTTTCAGAATCTTCAGTGACAAAGGCATGTGATTAGGGAGAGATAATTAACTCTGTGCTAGGCACTGCGCCAGACACTTTGCATATCTGAGCCTCTCAAAGTTCCAAGAAAGTGGGTGGGATTGTTGTCCTCAGAGGGTGAGGTGACTTAATTGTTCCCAAGTCAGAAAGCTGGCAAATGGCTGAGCCGGGACTGGTTTCCCAGACCGCCTGCGCAAGGACCTCACTCCGAGAGCCTGCCCGCAGGCGCAAGAGAACCTCGCCCGGGTGACTCCACGCCAGGGGCGTTTGCTTTACGTAAAAACCCATCCAAGAAGGCATACAGTAGGTCCGCAAAAACATTTTGAATCTTGGAATCACAGAATAGTAGAGGGTAAAATTACAGTAAAGTTGATTAGTTTATCTCTCTTACTTTGTTACCTTCCAAATCATAAAAGCACTAAATATTGTGTGCTCTGTGACGAGTTATTACCGCCCCCTGCAGCTTTTTTGAAGTATAACTACCTGACGAATAAAATAGTAAGATATTTAAAGTGCACAACGTGATGATTTCAGATACGTGTACGTTGTGGAAGTATTTCCCCCATGGAGTTAATTAACACATCCATCGCTTCACATACTTACCCCTTTTTATTTTTGGTGGGAGCATTTAAGTTCTCCTCTCTTGGCAAATACGAATTATACATTATAGTGCTATTAACCATAGTCACATGTTATTTATTAGATCCTCAGACTTTAATCACTTGATAATTGAAAGTTTGTGCTTTTCACCAACCTTTCCCTATGGCCCTCACCTTCAGCCCCAGGCGACTACTTTTTTCTGCTCTGTTACCATGAGTTCGACCTTTTTTTTTTTTTCTCCTTTTTTTAAGGTTCCTCATAAAAGTGATATTAGCACCATGGTATTTGTCTTTCTATGTTCTTCTGACTAGTTTTAGGTAGAGGACAGACCCTTCCTCTTATTCTCTGTTAGGCAGATCTGGAGTTAAAGCCATTGGGTGTATATAAAACACTTAACTATTTAACCCAAAGAGATTGAAATTAAAGTGAAAATGAAGAAGGAACATTGAGAGAGTCCCACAGGCACTCCTGGTCCCTTGATCCCATCATGACCAGTGACCACTGCCCGCACTCAGGACGGGAGAACTGGACACAGAGGGGTGCTGGCAGGGAGGATTGGGGAAAAACATTAATCGGGACCAAGCCAGTGTGGCTTATTAGGAGCTTCAAGTCTCTCTTAGGCACAGCGGTTGCAGAACCTAAGATTTGCATCTTATAAGATTAAGTAACACTTAAACGTTGTAAGACTTTGCAGCCGGGGAACTACAAGATCCTTTTGGTTCACCTATAAATTGGAGTTTATGTATTAAATAAGGACAGAAATCAGTACGTACTCAGGTGTAACCTAATTAGGATGAAGACCAGGTGATATGTGTAAGGTATAGAGCCTTGCCATCAAGATAATAAAAATTGCTAAAATAATAATGGCTCAATGAAAGTTCTTAAAGTTAATGGAAGCTGGTAAAACAATATGGTTAAATGAAAGCACTTCCTGACATTGACCAAGAAGTTTGGACTGCACCCTGCCTCTGCTGGACACAGCCTGCGGTGAACCCAATGAGCCATCCCCTTGTACTCCTGTCCCTCGTTTGGGGGCGAGGAACTGTGATTAGCTTCTAGTCAATAGAATATGACAAAATAAAGGGATTTTTGAAGATGCGATTAAGACTCCAAATCAGTTGATTTTGAGTAAATCAAAAGGGATATTATTTTGTGTGCTTCTGATTTAGTGAGGTAAAAAGCCTTAAAAGTGGGTAAGGGGTGCTCCCTGTGGTCGGAGACCCCCTCTCCGGCTCGCCCTGAAGAAGCAAGCCGCCAGGAGTTCGTAAGGAAGTGGATTCTGCCAGCAGCTTCAGGGAGCTTGATCAGATCTTTCCCAGTGTGGCTGGCACCTCGGATGCAGTCTCATGAGACCCTGTGTGGAGGACCAGACTAAGCCACACCTGATTTCTGCCCTGAGACACAGTGAGAAAATAAGCAAGTGTTTTAAATTCTAAATCGGTGTAGTTTGTTATGCAGCAACAGAAAACCCATACACTGCCCCTCCCTCATGAAAATGACTTCTTATGGGATAATAGTGGTTATTCTATCTTGGGTTTGGGGAGGGGACAGGTGCAGTGCTGGTGCTTTCTGATACTTTCCTATCTCTGGTTGCTGGGGCAAGGGCCCGTGCAGCATAAACTTGGTCCACAAGGATATTACTTGGAAATCTGATCATTACTGACCTTTGGTGAGTAGTGATGTAGCTGGCTTTAAAACACAAAGGGAAGAAGCAAAAACATCCATGTTGTAGGGGTACCTATGTGATTTATACAGGGGTGGGTGAACATAGGTTTACAGTTATAATACTGTATAACACAGCAACTTAAGGATGTGGTGATCAAAATATAGAGACAAAGTCATTTAACCAGGGCCATTTGGCTCTTAAGAAAAATCATTGAAAACATGGCCATGTACCCTTTAAATGTCTAACTGGCCTACTCAACTATTACTTCATTCTCTAGGTAAGGGTATCTTCAGATGGTGTATTATTTTTCTATTGCTGAGTTGATAGAATTAATTTCCTTGTGGTTTTAGGACAGAGGGCCCCAGCTTCTTGCTGGCAGCTGGTTGGAGTTGTTCTCGGCTCCTAGAGGCTGCCTGCAGGCTCTGCAGTCCACCTACAGATGGTCACATGGGCGTTCTCAACATGCCTGTTCATTTCATCAAGCCAACCAGACAGGCATGACATCCAATCACATTTGTCATATTTTATTGGTTAGAAGCAAGTGTCAGGTCTTGCCTACCCTCAAGAGGGGGTGGATAGGTATTATTAAGGTCTTGATTGAGGCTCCCTTTAACAGGGCATTAGTTCTATGTTTACAAGTTGGCTTCCTTTACTCTTTGCCATCCTTCAGGTCAAGTTTTTGATGGTTCCTTGGAATTGGTTGAACCAGTCAACCAATTGGAGAACCAGTTAACTGCAGAAAAGAGAGAGCTCCTGCTCAAGATATTGTGTAGGTTTACACTGCTTGATCTTCCAGTTAAACCTAACCAATCGTAAGTTATTGATACTCCAACACACTGCTTCCTAAAAGCTGGTGGAACACCTGTGGGCATCCTGGCTTGGTGGAGTAAAGGTGGGTTGACTGGGGAGAGTGGAAGAAGAGGGTTCTGTAAAGAGGGCAGGCATACCCTGACCGGTGTGGCTCAGCTGGTTGGGCGTTGTCCCACAAAGGGAAATGCTGCTGGTTTGATTCCTGGTCAGGACACATGCCTGGGTTGTGGGCCAGGTCCTCAGCTGGGGGCACGTGACAGGCAACTGATGGATATTTCTCTCTGACATTGATATTTTTCTCCCTCCCTTCCCCTCTTTGTAAAAATAAATAAGTTTTTTAAGAGGGCAGGCAGACTAGATCCAATGTCGGGTAGTCAGGTGAATTCCTTCAACTTAAACACATAACATCCAAATTAATTTGCATACTTGTTTGCCTGTGAATGAAAAATGTTTGAAAGTAGACAAGCAGCTATTTTATTAGGGCCATTGAGTAAAACACCATTTTTAGTCATATGTCAAAGCAAACAACGTGTAGTTTTTCAGTCTGGCATATACAGAGTGTACACGCAGCATTTAAAACACCTTGTCTGTTTCTAGGTTGGGCCTCTCAGAAGCCCTGAGGAGGGCAGGTGGTAGAGTGGGAAGAAGCCAGGTTTGGAGGCAGATCTGGGTTGTGTCCCACCTGCCTTTGCTCTCTCTGTGTCGTTCACGGAGCGGCTTAGTTCCCTTTTTTGAGCTTCAGATCCTTTGTTTGGAAACTGGACTTAGTACCCAAATTGAAGATCAAAAGGGTGGATACTTGTGAAAAGCTTATAGAGTACAAGCGCTCTATGCGTGAAGTACTGCTGAATTATTAAATCATGGTAGATGTTTTCATTGACATTTGGGTAAAGTCAAGGGATTTGATTATCTGAAGCTAACATAAAAAACCACAACACTTCTTTTCCTTGGACCCGAGGGTGCTAGGTGGTAAGGACGTTGATATGCCCCAATATAGTAATGCTTATATTTAATATATTTTGAGTTTGGAAAGGTTTTTGCAATGCTCTGCAAAGTTGTAACAGAAAAAACAATATTAAATAGACTTCAGAGAAATTACCATAAACATGTAATGGGAAAACAGATGCTATTTGGAGGATAAAAATTTACTTGTTGGTGGAGGAAAATGACAGGCAGACACTGCAGAAAGCTAGGTCTAACAGAGCAGTTTTCACCACAAAATGTTAGCAGAACTTACTCTCCTGTTTCCAGGGAATTTCTCCTTTGATCACAGAATCAAGAGCAGGCTGAGAATGAGAACCCTGCATGGATTTTTCCCCTTGGGCCCAGGGTGCTCCTTGATAGCTGGAGAAGGGAGTCTTTAGTATCCCCCCCACCCCCGGCTTTTGTTCTAGTGTCTGATGAATTTGGCCGCAGGAAAAATTCATAGACGGCTATGGATGTAACTGAATTTTGAGTCAGAGAATTCAGCCTAGAGAAAAAGTAAGACGAGGAGAGAAAAATCCTTTTAGGATCATTTTCTTCATTCCAGTGTGGCTAAAACTGGGGCCTTCCTGCCAGCATATCCTTGGTGACTTTGTCCAGTTGAGTTTTAAATAACTCAGGTGACTGGTGTCTTATTTCCCTGGGAAGGTCATTCTACCATGTATTGGAGCTGAGTCTTAGAAGTTCTTGATATATTATTGTGTACAATTTCATCATATATTCCCCTTTAGTTGTATTCCATAAAGAAATCAATAAGAATTAAAAAAGAGAAAAGAGGAGATAGACGGGGTAGAGTAGTTATGGGCTGGTGGGAGGAGGGACAGGAAGCGGACCGAGCCAGGATATGCTCAAAGAAAAGGACTAGGCACGGGGAAAATGCCCCTCAGAGTAGATCTGAGGGGGCCACAATGGCCTGGGATCAACAGGGAACCGCCTTCCTAATTTTGTGAATTTCCTTCTTTCTTTCCCTCTACATTGAACTGTGTCATCAAGATGCTGATTTCAATCATCTCTGGATTTGGTCAACTTTTAGGTTGCTTACTTCAAATTGACATTTAATCTATTTCAAAACTCCTTAGCTGTCCCTGTTAACCTGCATCACCCCAGTTTTGTTTAAAACTGGTGTTTACCAGTTGTGGGAGGACTGGGGTGTGAGGAAGACAGCTTCACTCTCCACCGCATCCTGATTTCGCTGTCCGTGGTTCACACTCCCAGGCTCACACTCCCATGTCACTCCATTGTTGAACTCCAGTTTACAAAGTAGATTTCTGAAGGAAACACAAGGGGGCAGACGTGTAGCACACAGAAAACAGGAGGGCTGTACTGTATCCAGAGCCAGAACAGAACCAGATGCACCCCCACTTTACAGTCAAGAGCAGAGATCCCAGATGAATGTAGAGAGGCCTCCATGACATTCTGTAAAAAGACATACACAAATTGGAAAGATTCAAAGAACTATTTTTTTTTAAGATTTTATTTATTTTATCTTTAGAGGGGAAGGGAAGGTGAGAGGGAGAGAAACATCAATGTGTGGTTGCCTCTCGTGCATCCCCTGCTGGGAACTGGCCTGCAACCTAGGCATGTGCCCTGACTGGGAATCGAACCACGATCCCTTGGTTCTCAGGTCCACACTCAATCTACTGAGCTACACCAGCCAGGGCAGAACTATTTCTTTATATCAGCCAAAGGTCAGTATGATTTAAACACTCAGCTTTTAATAGTTACTGAACCACAAATCCAACTGTTTATTGTACCCCAATGACTTGCCACTGTTCTTGGAATAAAATTCAAAATTGTCCATTCCGTGTTAGCAATAAATGCCTGCCTGACCTGGTCCTTGTTTAGCTCTCGGGCCCCCTGCCTGGCCAGTCCTGCCTGCGCTGTAGCCACAGTGACCACCATCCGTTTGCTCACATGCACCACCCCAGTGTGCTAATGGGCTTTCAGATGCTGCCAACCCTTCAGTCTCCTCCCCTTCCTCTAATTAATCCCCACTCACGTCTCATAGCATGGCCTAATCACCCCATCTTCAGGGAAAATTTTTTGGACCACCCCCACTCCCAGATAGGTGGGGTCCTTGTCATGAGCTCTCATAGGACTTCACCTCCAGAGCAGGTAGAATTAGACACACAATCACACAAGTACACACATAAGTGTGTCCACTCCATTGGACTGTATGCTCCACGAGGACCGAGTCCCTGTCTTCTTTGCTCCCCACTTTATCCCCGGAACCTGCAGTGCTTTGTGCACCCCGGCAACTTCCTCCTTTCTGTAGGAAGAATGACAGTGTAGGTTCCAACCCATCCCCAGAGACAGCGCAGGTTCCAACCCACCCCCAGAGATGGCACAGGTTCCGGCCCACCCCCAGGGACAGCTCAGGTTCCGGCCCACCCCCAGGGACAGCTCAGGTTCCAGCCCACCCCCAGGGACAGCTCAGGTTCCAGCCCACTCTCAGAGACGGCGCAGGTTCCGGCCCACTCTCAGAGACAAGCCTATTGAGAGCAAGGTGTGGGGCCCACTTGGGAATGTCCCAAAAGTAATCTCCAAAAATTCAAGACCTGTCGGTGGGTGTTCAAAGTGGTTAGAACAATAACAGCACTTGTTTAAACTGAGTAAAGGAAACCTCTTCCAACTGGAAACTAGTTTGTTGCCAGTTTAAATCATGGAAGCAGCTCTCCAGGGTCTCACTAGTACCTTCTGGTGGTTCCCAGGTGTGTGAAACACATGCTCAGAAACACACACCCTCCACGCACCTCAAACTTTCTTACAAAGTAATTACCAGTCTCCTTAGTGTTTTGTTTCCTTTCCTGGTGTGCTTTCTCTGACTTTCTTTGATTTTTTCTGATTTAACTTGTTAACTCACTGAGAAGGGAACAAATCTTTGTTTCTTCACGGCAGCCGGTGCCTGTGCGCTGTTAAATAACACATAATAACACTTAAGGATAACAACCGCAGTATAACAACCCCAGCATATGTTTTGGGAAAATTAGAAGGCTCTTAGAGAACCTTTTCATTCTTATATTGTGGGTAGCTCACTGGGATATTTAAGTCCAAGTTAAATGTGTTAATAGTGGAGACATTCACTGGTATTACGTATATAAACACAAATCATCAGTTATCCAAGAAGCTGCATCATTCAAAGACACGGGTAAAGGGGACTGGTGGGTAGAAAGCCCAGTGGTTGCAGGAGTCACTGCAGTGCATGAATAAACTAGTCATTTCAGGACAAAGGAGACTGTTCCAGAGCCCTTATTAGGACATGTGATTATGAAGAAATGAGAGTGAACAGTGCTCACCGAGAGGAAGACGGGGGGCCTGAAAGTGTGTAAGCAGAGCCTGCGTTGAGACTGACTGAGTTGGTGAAGAGCTTCCCATAGAGCCTTGGCCAGTGCTGGGAATACAAGGCGGTGGCTGAGAAGCAGGAGCTCAGCTCCCCATTTTTCCATAAGTCCTTAGTAGGAACACAGAGAGGTCAGTGGTAGGTGATACTATAATGACCCAAACTGAACTATGAAGGTTAAGACCCACTGGTCCAAGAGGAGGTGACCAGGAAGGGGGAGAGAGTCAGGACTTCACCTCCTAAGTCCCCCTTCACCGCCAACCCCAGGTGTGTCTGCTCAGCTGGACTGACTCCTACTCTCATTGCTGCCTCACCCACCTGGCTTTGAGGTCGGGTGTTCCTAGCGTCTGTAGCCTTGGTGTGGAGCGGCCTTGTCTCTCCAGTTAGATCAAGGAGGCCAGGTCCTCTTCTGTCACTGTCTTGGCCACCTCAGTGCATGGTACAGGTGTGGTTGCTGTAAAGTCCTACATTTGAAAGCGGTCTTGTTCTGTATCCAAGTCACACATGGAGAAACCACTGGTCCAGCCTACCAGTCTCTCATGATGTTGCTTGGTCCTAATGCTAACCTCCCAACTGAACAGTGCTGTGTTTTCAGGCTTGGTTTCTTGTTGCAACATGCTCTGGTGAAACATAAAAAAATAAAAAAAACAAAAAACAAAAAACCAAAAACCCTCAGCATGCCTCTCTTGGAATCAACTACATTAGCGGCATTTTCTTTACCTTTTCTTCTCTCAGTGCTACAGTTGTTTGAACAAACACTAGGTATTGATGATTCAGGTGGCCTTAATTAGACTCCCTCTGGGTCCTGTGTGCTTTAATTAGCCTCCCTCTGGGTATTGTTGTTGGCCTCCTGCTGGGTGTTCCTGAAAGCAGGACCACTTGGGTGGTCTGGGAGGGCTCTTGTGTTTCCTTACTGAACTCCACAGAGATTGTTGCTTTTCATATATTTAAGCTCTATAGAATTGTTTAGCTCTCGTTGCTCTTGGAAAGACATCCATACTTGTGCCTCTTCCATTATTCTCTGGATTTAAAAATTTAGGTGTGTGATCTAGAGCCAAGATGAAGTGGGAAGAGTATTGGATTCTTTCCCCATTTTTTTTAACAGTTAAAAATTTAGCAGGAAACTAACCAAGAAAAAATTGTGACGTCTTCAGTTTGATCTGTCAGGTATGATAACAGGGTGGAAGATGGACTAGAATAGTCCATCTGTGTTTAATCTGTGCTTTGTACTACCTAACCATGACCTTGAACCAGTCATCTTAACTTTTGTGGTCACTGCTTTTATCTATAAAATGAAAGAATTACATTAAATAGACCAACTCTAAGGCCCTTTCTGGTTCTAACACTCTCGGGAGATGTGATACACAGACCTCAAAGGACTTTAGAGGAACAGAACTGTTCTAGTCCAGTGGTGGGTTTGGACACGTCTAATATAAGCATCATTAAAAACTGGAGAGTCACGAGGTGAGGCCTTTCATTTTTCCCGTGAAAAGGAGTTCACCCATGGGGTTTCTGTGTACAATGCTTTAACACAAGGCAAGTGAAGGAGAAAAATAACAGGAGAGGCAAAAAGGGGACTAACTCTATAGAGTAAGCACAAACTATCTTATTACAATTTTCATAATAATTCTATAACGTAGATGTTATTATCGCCACTAGACAGATGAGAAAACTGAGGCCTAGGTCAACTGCCTAAGATTACATGATATTGCGTTAAAACAAAACACTATAAGAACAAATGCCATCCCTCCAACTTGAATTTATTACAAACATCAATGCAAGTGATTCTACAAGGAATTCTGAGTTATGGGCGTGAGAAGTTGCCTCATTTTTGTATAGGGAAGATTCCTGAAAGAGATGGTCTTTTAAGAGCTTGTTCCAAGTCTCCATGGGCCATCCATCTCATCTGCTATAGAACATATCTGTCCAGTGGGACCATCACCATCATCATCATCATCAACATCACCGTTGTCATCCTCATCATCATCATCATCAAATATGAAGTGGGTGTATGAGCACAGTTTCCTGAGATCCAGAAGATTGCCCTTCTTTGCTGCATAAGCAAATGCAGACATATTGGTTGGGGCTGAGGCTGGGGCTGGGGTGCTGGACCACACGAGGATTGATGCATGATTTTTGTCTCAGAAACATCATGTTCTTCTTAATTAGCTGAGAATATTTGATTTCAAGTAACAGGAAACCACTTAAGCTAGTGTAAAACAAAAACAGGAATTCATCATAAAGACGGGGGAAGGGAACTCATAGAAGCAAGTGAACACAGCTGAGCCCCTGGAAGGAGCTGGGAAGAGGAATGTGCAAAGAGACGGGAATCCAGGGAAACTTCTCTGTGCCTCTCATGTGCGTGCTTTGTTCTGTTCATCTGCTTCATTTGTCCATGTCTGCGGACAGACTCTCTTTGTAGAGAGTCCCGTGGCAGAAAGGATCTGGATCAGATCCACCCGGGTAACTTCTCTTCTCCATCCCCATGAAAAGAACTCTCATTGGTCCAGCTTGGGGTAGATGCTGTATTAATCATAGTATTGGTCTCATTCTTCACTAACTTTCGAGGACTTATCTAAAATCATTGCATGGTCTCTTGGAGGACAGATGGCATCGAGAGACCTGATACAGGATGTTGGAAGAATGGCAACTCACGTGTGCTGGTAAACCTTTTACAAAATGATCACCCATGGTAATCTGGAAAACAGAATATTCTTGAGCATTGGGTTAGCCAGTTTCAAAGCAGAATTTGAAATGTGCTGGTTGCTGTTAGCTTTATTTGATGAAGTAGTACAAGAAAGAGATGAGCTCAGGAAAGAAGGTTTGCAAACAGATTCAGATAGACAGCGAGAGCCTAGATTTTCTGGGACTTTCAGGGTTGGAAAATGAAACTGCTTTTAAGCATTTCAAAGTGTGGCACATCTTAGGACTGAGACCCAATCCAGAGCAGTGTCACTAAGATCAAATGTCAGAGCAAGTAAATGTCACAGCGTTTAGCATTTTTGGAAAGTCTAAGATATTACTGAATAGATCCTTTTATCCAAAATGTTGTTAGAAATATTAAAAATGTAGTCCTACCTTAGCCCAGGTAGTAGATGTGACCGGTGCCCCACCGGGATTACCTTGGCCAGGTGGTGCGCTCATTCCTCAGCAGCTGCAGGTGTTGGCTGCTAAAGGCTCAAACCTGCACTCATCTCCACGTGACTGACCTTAGCTGACCGGAGCTGTGCTGAACTCCCTGTGGCCTTTGGCTGACATCCTATTACCTGGTGCCTTTCCACAGATAATTCCCAATGATTCCAAACTTAAAATAAGAAGGCAGAGCTTAAAATGGAAACCTAGGTCAGTTCTAGAAATTCAGCCATCAATGACTGAAAAAGTGACTCTGCTTCATATATTTATCGAATATATGATATCCAAGAAAGACCGTTCCGTACCATTCAAGCAACTTTCCTTTATGTAATGCAGATAACGATAGTACCCAAATCACAGACATTCTCCTTTCTTCCATTTTGCCCTGACACTTTTGCTGAAGTTTGAATGAGAATGGGAAAGTGCCGACTATTACATTATATAGAAGACTTATTACAAAGCTGGCTCACAAAGCCTCAGTGACTGTAACAAAAGGCAACTGATATGAATAGCAAGAAAGGAGGATCATTATTATCCGAACGGTCCTGACAGGTGAATGTGGCTGACCTTCTAACGCAGAGCCCTGAACACTGTAAGAGGAGATGCAGCCTCTTGAAAAAATGTGCTGCTCTATTCAATCTAACGCGGTGGCTCTCTTTAGTTCCAATTGTGTCACAGGTTCTGTGGCTCTGTCACCACTTTTCTCCCAGTAGCAGCTGATGTGAAGAAAGGCCCATGGCTCTCAGGAGCTCGCTGAGTGAGGGCTGTGCAGGGCCTTCCCAATCCGGTCCCTGCTTTCTCAGGACCCTCCCCCTCCCTGGGTACCATTTTTACTTCTATCTTGGTTCACTTCTTCATGGGCAATGAATGCACTACATCATGTCGTTTATTCATCTTTGCGGTCAAATCATTGTTCACAGCCAAAGGTACTGAACTTAGTTAAGTGGAGGAGCAAAGTGATCCTTCTTCCCAGCTCTGTTAGAAGGTTGCATACAATTTTCAGCTTTTTGGATGACTTTGAATTGCCTATACGTTAAAATCCATAATCTCTTCTGTGGCTTGCAGTAGCCTGAATAATCTACATTGACTTCTTTTTCATGCATCATTTCAGGATATCCACTCATGTCTCACAAGTAAGTGTCTAGTCACACTGGCTGCTACTAATTCCTCAGAAGCAGGAAGACTCAGGACCTTTGTCAGTCACATCCTTTCAGCCTAGAATGGGTTTCTTCCTATTGCTCATTTGTTCTATTCATCTTCCTGATAGTTTAACAACAAGATGAAAAATCCCTGCCAACTTCCCCCTAATCTATAGCGGACATCTCCCAAAAAAGCCGGTTGACCCTGAATATAAACAGGTGGGGCCAAACCACCACACTGCATTGCAAGTTCTAAAGTGGGAAGGGGAGGGGAGGGGAGGGGAGGGGTAGGAAAGGAAAACAATGGGGCATTGATGCAGCCGCAGTCCCCCAAACAGGCAGGCAGAACTCCACTGGAACCCAGAGAACAGGTCAGGAGCAACTCCTGAAACTGGGAGTTTTTCAGACTCTGCTGGTCTGTCAGCAAGTGGTGAGTTCAGAAGGGGTCTGGGTGGCAGTCAGGGCCCCACGAACTCTCTAAACTAACCAGACAAAACTCCCTTCCAAAACAAAGCCCAACAGCCAGTAGAATCTGCTGGGAATAGGATCTAAAGTGAGCTGCATTGGGCCAGCAGGGACAAAGAAAACAAAGTTCAGGTGAAAGGAGAGTTCTGCGTTTCAGAAAGGGAGACAACATATTGTGAATGTTTCACAAAAACAGCAGAAGAGGGCGCTCCAGAGCTATGCAGTTAGGAAGGAAAACAATTCCAAGTAAAAGTGAACAAAAAGATGGAGACCAAATTCCACAAAAATATGTTAAAATATAAAAAAAGTGAATAAGGAGCAGAATAACATCCCTACAGATAATTAAATATGCAAGGAGGAACATGCTTATAAAGCTGTTGGGAACGTATTCTCAAGTGTGGAGGGAAAACGGGAGGTGGATCTTCTACGTGGAGATGGCCTCTGGTAGGGAAGGGCTTCCTGGGAGGGGATGGTGGAGGAGGTCTGCGGGTTGCCTAATCCTCTCTCTCACGGAAAACCTGTCATAGCCAACTGGGTGCCTGCGGTGCCAGCCAGAGGCTCTGCTTCTTGGAAGTAAGCAGTGATTACCACCCGAGGGAATCCAGAGCAGAAGGCGTGATTTTTGCATGGATCAGAGACCCACAGCTCTGGACTAGAGCAGAGATTACAAGAGTCAAGCAGAGCCCAGCTGGGTGAGAAGTCATGCAGAGCAGCAAGCAGCAGGGGGAAGTGATGTGGGATGTTCATAAATGGCTCTGGAGCCTTTCCAGGGCCCATTTAATGGTCAGTATGTAGGCAGCCCACAGGCACACCAAGCTGGTTTAAAGTTACAGAGTGTGCAACAGCAGCCATGAATGGGCCGGTGCCTAAAAAGGAAGGAGACATTTGGAGCAGAGCAGCCGCAGCATCAGCATCAGCACACGAAGGCGTGGGTGTAGCTGGCCCAACGAGGTGAGTCTGAAGTGGAGGTCTCTGCCTCCTTAAATCCGCTCTCTGACCGCCATCGCCTCTCCATCTCCCCTCCTTCACGCCTCCCACTTTACCAATTACACAACTTCGTTGTGACTTTCAATCCTCTGACTGTAACAACTTTTCCCTTATTCTCACTGTCTTGGGTGTGTCTTTCCCTTGGGTGTACAGAAACTCAGTGAGGTTCTGTACATTCACTCACGTGCAAACATCAATGTCAGCCCCTCTCTCCACTGTACTCAGATAGAAACCTTGACTCTGTAGGTCAATAATTGCCCAATATCTTTGCCCAGCTCTGACCTTTTCTGAGCAATTCCATCTGCTCTCTTGACATGTCCACTTGGGTATCCAAGAGACTTTGAATTTAACTCACTGAAACAACACCAATTTCGCTCACTTACCTCCTCCTCCTATCCAGTCTTCCTCATGTCAATAACCAATGCTGCATTTACTAGTTACTTGGGAGAAAACTATTTCTGCTCTTTCCCCCAAACACCCTATTCAACCTATGAATATATCACTGGTGTCTTCTTCCCAAACATGCACTAAATCCATTTACTCCTCTGTCCCTCCACTAAATACCCCGGGTACAACCCCACCCTGCTTAACTGTTCCAGTTGATCTCCCTGCTTCTAAGGTTGCCTCCTCCCTCATCCATCTCCAGCAGTAGCTGGAGTGATCATTTACAATATAAATCAGATCTTACCACTTTATTGCTTAAAACCCTCAAGAGTTTTTCGATGGCCTCTGAATTAAGCTTTCATGGGCCTAACTAATTGGCCTCTCCGACTTACTCATCTCCTCTTCCCACTACGTCCCACCCACACTGGTCCTCTTTAGGAAGCTGTCAAGCTTGTTGTAACCTGAGGGGCCTTTAGTACGAAGGAGGAATGAATCACTCATGCTGTGGAGGAGTGGTGCGTGGATGAGTTCCCTAAAAAAGGGACAGTTGTGCTGTGATATAAAGGCTGAGTTGGACTAATACCTATGTGAAGAGCTGGAGAAGAGAGTTCCAGATAAGAAGAATGTGTTCAAAGGCCCTGGGGCTGATGATACGGTAGCGTGTTTGAAGGGGGAATAAGTGTCACAAGTGGTAGGACTTAATTTGCAGACCTGGGCAGAGGCTTGGTCCTTCAGTGTCTAATGGGCCACATCAAGGCCGATTCTCTGGGGCCCAGGCTCTTCATGAGGCTGGCTGTTAACTAAAATCCCACTCTTGGCAATTCATTCTTTTAGACTTAGGGCTTGATCCCAGTTAAAATGCGAAAATATAGAGGGGGAGAAATTCTACTGACATCTTGGTGTGAAGGATGTCTCTGCAGCAGATTGTTTCAGGGGAGGAGTGGACGCTTTCCCTGATGGGAGCCCTGAGTGAAAGAAACAAGAATACTGGGGACACTACTCACTTCGGTCCATAGAGGCCCTTAGAGCAATGCCGCAGTGGGAGCAGAAGGAGCATCTCCAGTTTCCCCTCTTGGCCAAAGCCTTCCTCCTCTCCGGAGGGCAAGGGGCTCACGGACAGGACCTGGGTGTGGGTCAGGGCTGCCTCTGTGTGGTCAGAAGACCCAGCGGGAGCTCAGGCCAGCGTGACGTGAAAGGTCTGCCAGGCTGCCCTGGTGTCTGGGCTTTTCCATTTTTCATAAATTACAGGAGACAGGAAACGTATCCCTTAGAGTTCCTGAGCATTTGCTAAGAATGACATTAACTCTGGGCCAAGGTAGCTGCAGTGCTGAGCAATTACAGACACATTATGATTCTAGGTTTCAGCTTCCTCTGTCTCCTTCAGGTTCGTGGATTAGTACATAGTCACTTTCTTTTTCGTTTTAGGGTTACTTCTGTCCTTCACTTGCTCTCGTTTTCCCTTCAGTCTCTGTCTTGCCCTTTCTTCTTATCTTGCAAGTGGATTGATTACACAAGTCAGTGCTCACTGTGTGTCTCCATATCCCCAGCTTGACCCCTAACCTTCAATCTCAAATCTTATTTGGCCAGATACCTAAGACTTGCTGACTCATGCACACTTTCCCATCACCTGCAGAAATAGCCAAAAGCTGCTCCCTTTGGGACGGACTTGATGAACTGTGGACCCTTCTTCCTCTCCTGTTTCCTCCTGTTATGAACCTATTTTCCAAACCCCAGCTCCTTTCTCGGATTTGAAGGTTCTCAGGCAAGGATGACATTCCTGCCTGTGCCCCGAAGACCAACGGAGGGAGAGGCAGTACCAGGTGTCCTTGACCCACGCCCTGCAGTTCTGTGGGATGGGCTGACAGGAGCCCGGAGACCAATGGCTCACTCTAATGGGCAGGATGTATTTTCCAGTGATTGATCACTTTCTCCATAAATTATGGAGATGCATCTCTGCTGAGGCCAGTGACTTATTGAGAAGCCTTTTAAGCAGTAAATCCCCTCTCTCTCCATTCTCTGGGCAGTAATGACATTGCTCAAGTCACAGAGAAATATGGGGCTGCCCTTTGCAGGGATGGCATTCCTTAAAAAGCAAAATTTCACCTGTTAAAGCCTCAGCAGGAAAACTTTGGGAGGAGGATCAGCAACTTCAGTCAGGGCAGCCTTGCTTCCCTCGGATTTTATTTATCAGGGAGGCCTAGCTGGGAGCAGGGCACCAATGTGCAGGAATCGAAACACATGGCTTTTGGCTTGTTGTTGTTATTATCTTTTGGCAAAAGGACATTTATTTGTGGGCTAACACACACACACACACACACAGAGCATCAGAGGGAAAGGAATGCCTTCACCCCCACCCCCACCCAGGGAAGGGACCATGGAAGAGGAAGGCCAAGAAGGTCCTTGTCCCATCTACAGAGCAATCTGCATATTTTCCCTTAAAGACCCATAGACCAACCTCATTCATTTCCTTTATCAAGTCAACCTCTCCCTCTGGGCCAGTCTAGATTGCAGACAAAAGATGTGCAGATGCCCAAAGCCAGTCACTTAAGATCTCCCCTGCATGTATGACCAGGTCTCACACTTGGGCACAGTCCCTCTCCACCTCTCTAGGCCACACCCCCTGAAGTCCATCAGTTCCTCTCACTATTCCAATCTGCCTTCACGGAGGCCACCTTCCCTCTCCTTTCACTAGTGTGCTTCTCTATGTTCTCTCCCTGACTCATGCCTCATCTACTATATTCAGCTGCACAAACTTTCAAACTGGATACATTTTCTGCGGACCTCATTTTTCCACCTCTTCCCATGACCTATTCTCTATTAGTCTTCTTATATAAGTACATAAGATTTTTTCTACAGAGGAAGTATGCAGACACCACTCTAAATGAAGTCAGGATGTGTGATTAAGGAAAAAGTCCTCAGGATAAAGAATTAACTCACCACCATGGACTCTGAGTGTGACTCTCTCCTAGGAAAAGAGATCAAACAAACTACTGAAGGAGATCCCAGAACTTATCATACAAAGCAAGAGAATCCCATCATCTCAAAGGAGGGGACTGTAGTGATGTCGTGGTGCACCCCCAGCACCACCCTCCTCCCCTTTAGGGCTGAGCTGCTCATTCTCCCAGTTTCTGAGGTGGCTGTCAGCTGACTGCTGTCAGCTGAGTCCCTGGTTGAGAATTCCCCTCAGCTGGAGAGAGTTGCTTCCCCCAAGTTCACACTCCCTCCCTGTAAGAAACAGCTGAGGGCATTGTTGTGACCCTGTGTGGCATGGTTTAATTTCTCCTTCACAATTCTATTGACAATACTTCTTTTCCCCTGCAGGCAATGATTCTGGAAAACATTCTCCAATTAATTTCCTGCATGCAAATCTCCATCTCAGAGTCTATTTCCTAGGACCCACAATATCTACAAAAGCATTCCATAGTTTTCACAGCGTTGCTTGGTCACTGTCACGTGCTCTGTTAGAACTGCTTATTGCCTTGATAGCATCCTCTTATGTTCTCGAAGGGCAATGTTCTTTCAAGACTCAACTTTTTCTTCAGTCTTATGGTAAGCTCACCTTTGACTTCTTACTCATTATCTGAATAATGTGACTGTTCAGTTGTTGCAAAAATAGATTGATTATGCACACTGAGTACACTTTGGTTGTACATCTGTGAAGAATGCTCACCAGTATACCCCAGAGCCCTTGTTGGGAGCTGCTGTCATTAGTCACAAATGGAGGTTATTCTGCTCTCATTGGTTCAGTATGCAAGTAGTGAGCTATTTTCACGAGACATGTTCAAGCTGGGAAAAATGAAGGTAGAGGGATAAGAACAACTATTTATTGGCTACCTGTTATGTGTTCACTGGGCCAGGACTTTTTTATATGTTGTTTCATTGTATTCCCCCAATCATTCTTATTTACAAAGTACAATTAAGCCCATTTTACAAGTGACAAATTTTGAGGCTCAGGAAGGTTAGGAAATTCCTAGGTAAAATACTGAGAATATGGAGGATTTAAAATTCCAACCAGAATTTACTAGCCTCTAATGTCCATTCATTTTTTCCCCTTAAAACATGCTTTTATTGGAAGTATAGGATGAATAGTGGTGTGTGTGTGTGTGTGTGTGTGTGTGTCTTTTACAAAAAAATTTATACCTCAATAGATGATTTAGGCATAAAGGTGGTTGTGTGGCTGTGTGGACTAAAGAGTGATAATTCTGGCTTCAGATTGCTCAGACTAGTTCTCTTTCACTAGACGAATTTCTTAGCTCCTTTATGTCTCAGTTTCCGCATCTGTAAACAAGAAACGATGGTGGTACCTAACTCGTGGGTTTACTTAAGCAATCTGAGACAGAGAGTTAGGGCAGGGCCTGGTACATCATTAGCATTCAACAAAAGGAAGCTGTTTGAAAAGTTATTATTAGATAAAGGTTGGGCTCAATGAGTGGTTCAAAAGTTAAGAGTGTGCACCTAAGTCACTTGGCATTAAAAAAGCTATCCAGGCCACAGGTACACAGAGTCTCATAGAGTCTGTCTTAGATCCAGGCCCAGCATTTTTATTTTAAGAGTCTTCCTAGGTGAGTCTGCTCCAAATCAATGCATAAGAGCAATTCAATTAGTGGAGCAATAAGTTTCCTTTTATTTTTTGAGATTCTGTGATGCTGAAGGTGAGTATGGATGGGTCATTGAGAGAAAACATTGTAGATCATTCTCAACAGGGGTGATACTGCCCTCAAGGGGCAGACCCTGGTTCTCACAGGAGGGAAATTGTGAAAAAACAGATTCTTTTAATGTATAGCTATAAATAGAGTATATAGAGAGATATACAATATATCTATGATATTAAACTTTCATTGGAGGAGGGCCACTAGAAAAAAAATGGTCTAAAAACCTTCTTTGGGGGATGATGATGAAAAAAGGTTGAGAAACACTTGGATTGGGTCTGATCTTAACATCAGAGATACAAATTTTCCACCTTCCTTTCTACATGACTAACTCATACTGATGCCTCTCTTGAGTTGTGAGTAGGAAAAACAAGGTTAACTGGTAGTCCAGAGATACAAGAAAAAGAACTTTTTCAGTAGACATTTCACATTTGAGAGTTCTTTCTTTGTTTTCCTTGCTTTTTTAAGCTTGATAATTATTTTATTCTTTTCACCAACATGATTGCTGTCTACGTGGTTTAGAAAACAATAATGGAGGTGGGCAAAGAGATCGCGAAGCCAGAGAGAATAGTGTTTCCTCTGGGGCTGTGCATTGGAGTTTGCAGAAGTAATGGCAGAAAGGTTGGGCATAAGTGATGTGGGAAATGCTCATTAATCAGGACTTGATGGCCTATCTTCCAAACAGCTCAGTGACAATATAGTTGGCATTTTCTATATCCACCAAAGTCTCTCACACTCAGCATCTTGAATGAGACATTATGGGTTTCTCTCCTGCAGATTTGTTGCTTTTCCTGCAAGAACACCTACTGCCTTAAATGCTGGGCAGGGGGAACCTAGGCTGTGAAACAGGTGTGCCTGCCTGGCAAGGACTGTAGCAAAGATAAAGAGTCAAATGCCAGATGTGTTATTCTCGGGAAACCATTCCTGTAAGAGTGCACTTCATGTCAATACACGAACTTTGACTTTTCACATTGACAGATTTATCTAGAAAGAAGGATTCTGCCTCTCTCTTCCCACTCCTAAAATAAATACACACACAGACACATCACTTTTAACTAAAGTAAAAGGTAAATAATGAATGAAAAAATACTTGCAACATATATGAGAGGAAATAGTTACTATTGTCAATATTAAGAAAAATTCTGTGTTCAAAGCTATGTACACATCAGACACAAATAAGGAAATGGCAAGACCCAGGAATATGTTCTAAATGTTATTCCTCATTAATAATTTAAGACATAAATTTAAAAATTAAAATGTACTCCTATTTATTTCCTCTAAAGTTTCCAAAATTGGTTAAGTAAATAATGATGCATTCTTACTGTGGGGAACTTTGCAATCATTAATATTATTTATGTGAATATTTAAAGGAAAAAGTTGCCAAGATGTAGGTTAGTAAACAAGTCTATATACAATTATGAAACTATAATAACCTCCATTCATTTTGTTAAAATGCAGCTGGTTAGCTAGGTAGAAAAATATTACTCTGTATCATCACATATTATCATCTACTGTAACATGCATATGTAAAGAGACAGAAAGATTTAAAGAAAATGTATTTATCCCTTAGTGGCAGGAATGTGGGTCATTGTTATTTTCATCTGAGTGCTTTTCCTCCCTGTAGTTTCTCAGTAGTCTTCCCTAAATATCTAATGCCTTGCTAATCATAATAAAGTAATAAGAGTTATTAAACATAAAAATTTTTTTCTAGGCCATTTTTCTGACCCCTCATTTCCCAGTCTCTGTCTTTTGTCAAGGCAAAAGCACAGTTGACATTTAGGTTGGGATAAACAGAGGCATTTCCAGAGGCTTTGAGGTTACTCTGGGCTCCACAATGACTGTTCTTGGCTGAAGGGCACTGTGGTGCGTGCTAGGTCCCCGCCGGGGAAGCAAGATGGTGCAGGGAAAACACAGCTGCCAGGGGCTCTGGAGCCCTCTGTCCTCCCAGTTCTGCCAGTGACTCGAGGGGGGACCCTGGGAAGGGCACTTCACAGTTTGGGACCTCATGGTTCCCATTATGAAACAAATTCGGGCCTGCTCATCTTCAAGCCCTTCCTGCTCCATTGCTTTGCAATTTAATATTGTGTGTATTGTTTGAAGCTGATGGGTGTCCAGGCTAGGAAAGGATGAAGCCCTATTTTGTATCACCAAGGTGCAACATTATTGCATTTGGTCCTTTTATTAAGAAAATGGGGCATGTGAGGTTTTTTTTCTCTTGGGTAAGAAGACTTTTCATGATACAAAACCAACGATTCCTAACACATGGCTTCAAATATGGACAATGTATTTATGGATGAACTCTGCAATGGGGAAAACTGGCAGGCGCCAGGCTAAGTGATAAGAGGTCACATCGCCTGTGAAAGGCTCATATGTTTAGCGTGCCTCCTGATATGATGCGCTGAGAAGAGTATGGTATTGCTTCCAGGGATTCCTGCTAAAAAGGCAAAATCATGAGAGAGCAATAGGAAAACTGAAAACAAAGGACTTTCTATAATGTAACTAGCTTGCACTCTTAAAAAATGGTAAGGTTGCAATAAGAGAACCTGCAGCAGCAAATATCTCACTACTTTCTATCTGGAAATTTTGCCCACCCTTCTCTGAAGGTGGAATCTACAGATTCCACCACAGCCGCACTGGGTGAAATTGCTTTACTTCCTAGAAACGTGTAGTTTGGGGTGGACCTCCCTTTCTGTGCAAGCCGGAAAACCAAAGTCCTGATGGTAGCCCAGGAATGGCCAGCAAACCGTAACATTTTCCTTTTATTAAACTTGTTTGGCTCCACTTACCCTTGCCTTTTCCATCATCACTCTGCTTAAGTAGTTTATGTAGCAATTTCATACTATATTTAATTCCTAGGCAAGATTTGCATGATTCAGCTGGTGCTGGGTAGTCAGACACACAGAGAGAACAAAAGATAAGATTCTGCCCTGATGTTTCTAGGTGGTAAAACCTCAACATGGCACTTATGGATCCTGTATTGAATTTCATCTCATACTGAATTTTACCCTTGTGGGGAGGAGAGAAGAAGAGGTGATCTAGAAGTCGAGAGCAGGACTCTAGGATGGCAGTGTCAGCAATTTGGGCAGAGATATAATCAGCGCTTTTGCCTCCTAATTCATGGCCAAGGAAGCTGTCAGCAGCCAGACACTGACAGCCCTCAAGGAGGCCACCAAACTGAGAAAGAACGCTAAGGCTGCTTAATGGTCCAATAGAACAATGGCAAATAGAATAATGAAGCCTGAGAGCAGCTTCTTGGCTTTTTGCTGAGTGAGCCAGTGGAGATGCATTTTATCATTACGATAATTTTTCAGTTGTACTCCGGATGCCTTCACAATAGTGTTCTGTACCCCTAGAAATGTCCTTGCATTTTCTGGGCATCTTTCAGTCTCTGGATTGTTGTATGGTATGTCAAAGGAGAAGAGGGGCTCAGACGTCAGTCCTAAGGATGACTTATGCTTAAAAGCTTAATTTCCAGTGCTATATCTCTCCATTATAAATCCTACTGTTCCAATGACAGAACTAGTTGCATATCCTTTCAAGTGTGTTTCCCCAACTAATGATCCTATGTGGCTTAAAATTATACTGACAGACAACTGCAGTGGCTTTTAAACTAATGATACAGTCCAAGGATTATTTCCTCTAAATAGCTCAGAGATGTGAATGAATGAGTTGTACATCACTGCAGGAAGTAATTTCCCTCAATGGATTCTACCTGATGAAATCTCAATGCATTTCAGATCAAGTAAAAGCCTTCAGCTGAAATAAGACTCTGAAACTGGCTCTGGAGCAATACCTAAACCCCAAGGGGAGACAGCTGTGAATATATTTAGTACTTTCCACTTTCCAGGAGCCCTTGTATTGTAAATGTCCCTGCTGCACAGCAACTTATTCTGTAGAGGAATGGAATGGCATAGGTGGCTCTCAGTAATTCTTTCAAAGTTTCATCCTCCTTAATGTGGGTTGGCTCTCTTAATGGGTCACCAGATTGCAATGTCTTAACCACATTCCCCCAGAGGTTTCTTTCTTTCTGATCTTGACTATGCCACAGACATACGGATGTTCGTCAGGAAACTAAGGCACTTTAACAAATCCAATGGGGTGTTGTAATGGGAAGTAAAGAAATGCATCCCAGACCAGACAAATTTAAAACTAATGTGGTACTGTTTGTTTTTTTTTGCTTCTCTTCCTCTTATGCCAATACTCTGGGTGTGTATGTGCGTGTGTATAAAGTGTAGATCTTTTCCCCAAACCTGGGCCAGATCTTAAGCAGGCAATCCTTTGTATCTTTGTTTGCCTAATTGTTCATTGTGCTTGTCTTGTTTCCAGGTCATCTGCAGAAGAATAATAATCAAAAAACCTTCTGTGAATAACTTGAAACTCAAGGATATGAGTGAATTGACAAAATCAAGCACCTAATCTACATGGAATCAGATTCTAGTGCAATCTTCTATTGCTCTTTTACACTGTGGCGACGACACTGTGTCTGGTCTCATGCTGCTGTCCTCATGATGGCCACACTGTCCCTCCAACGAGACCACAGTCACCTTATGGACAGAGGTACACCAGGTCCCCACTGTCCCTAACACAGGGGTGAATACACTGATAGTGTATGCACTGCAGAATAGCTTTCTTTAATCTAAACTTAGGACCGATGAAAGGGTGACATGGCTGCTTTTAACGAGCCAATTCACAGGTTTTGGGGGGTTTGGAGCAGGTGATAGACTCAGCCTGTAATATGGAACCAGAGTGAGAAATTGTATAATCTGGCTTCTGGTGTCCTTGCTGGCACTTAAGCAAAGGTTAGAGGATTTAACCTTAACTGAAAAAGGATAATGCCTGTTCAAATGCCCAACTTGGGTGTTGGAAGGAAGCAAGAGATGAAAACCGTAAGCACTGTTCAGTGCCATACCACTAATGTGTGTGTGGCACAGCGCGTAAGCATCGTTACTGACACTGTGTCATGGTTCTCTCTGGGACCCTGGACTAACCATAGTGATAATTACATGGCACAGGGAAGAAAAGAGTTGAAAAGATTGATGGGTACCAGTTTTTCTATAAATCTGCAAAGAGATTTAAAAAGGCCGTGAATAATCAGCATCCTTCCACAAACACTTGTTTGGCAACTACTGTATTCCAGGAACTTTCATATGTTCTATTAGTCGGGATGATAATAATAAGCCAGTCTTTATTAAAGGCTTATCATCTGCCTGGCTCCACAACAAGAACTGTAATAAGTGTAACTGTCTCTGAATGGAGTTAGTGTTATTATTTCCATTTTATAAATGATGAACTTAAGGCTCAAAGAAGTGAAATAGCTGTCCTAAGGCCATCCAGCTAATGAGGGACAGAAAGAGCAAAAGACTTGAAGGGTGGAATCTGGGATCAGCGCCTGCCTTTGCTACCTCTCAGCCTCCTTTCTGTTCTGGTGGTTTTATGTTCTATGGCACCAGGGCTGATCTCCACATTAAACTGTGTGGTTCTTTATAGCTTGTGGCATTGTGGGTACCAGGTCAGCAGCCCTGCTGGTGCTGAGGATAGCGTGCTGGATCAGGGCAGGGTTAGATTCTGCAGCTAGTTCTCTGGCAGTTGCCTGGCTTGTCTGGGGCTAACCCTTGGTAAGGCTGTTAAGTGCAAGATCAATGCCACACTTCATCCAATTCTAAGAGACTATAAATAACAGATGGTAAGGTGACTGGGTCCAGAGAACCAAGATGAAGGAAAATGCCATACGCCGATCTTAGCGATCCAAACAGGAGGATTTGAAGTCTATGGATCAATGCATTGGGAAAACAAGCACTGCTCAGTCAACAGGGGGCACCAGCTAACCCCAGAGCCATCTGGAGAGGCAGTCCTATGATTTACTAACAGCTGGGTAGAATGACCTGTTCTTAGAGCCAGTCAGAGGCATGTAGGTAAGGTGACCCCTACCCCCGAGTTGGACTAGGCTGGACACCCCAAAAGCCCTCACATGGAGAAGAACTTGGGTTAAATATGCAGGTGGCAGAGTAATTCAGACATCAGCACTACTGCTCAGCCCCAAAGGAACCAATGGAAGCATAAATGAATGATCTGTTTCCTACACAACTGACAGGGTGCCAGAGACTTTGTAGGGGCACAAGCCTGCCTGCAGACACATGGTCCAGGCCTGAGGACCAGCAATCTTAGCCCCCCCTTTCCTCTACAGTGAAAACCAACCAACCAACCAAGCAACCAACCAAGCAACCAACCTACATCCCAGGGATTCAGCCCATTGTATATTTCAAGGGAAGTTAAAGTGTTTGCTCTTTTATTTTGAGTTTTATATGCCTCATGTTCATTGCACTCACTACTCTGATTTCTTTGCAGCATAGATACCACTGTTGACAGAGGATAGGCATGATTTTTATGAAGTATTCCTGATCAAGGGAGACTCATGGTTAATGAATCATGCAGAGTGCAGGCAGCTACTGCCCACCTCTTCCCCTACTTGGAGGGGAAAACAACAGTCCTCCTTTTATTTTCCCAGCCCCTGGTTGCCCATGAATGGAAAATTAGCTTATTTCTGAATCATCCCTAAACTTCAAGCCCAAGTGGAAGTTTAAGTGAGAGCCACTGCCTCTGTGAGTTATTGCTGATGATTTAGCACTGTTATGTTCACTGATGGAAGATTAAAAGCTCTGTGCTGGGGGAATAAGGAGGGCTCTTTCACAAACTGTTAAACTTTGCTACCTAACTCATCTGGGGTCTCAGTGTACTCATCTGGACAATGTCAGGGTTAGATTTAATCCTCCCATAACAGGCTGTGAAGCTATAAAGCATAAATTAACACACATGTGCATTTTATTAAAGCATTTAGAATTGTGGATTCTAAATGTTTGTAATGTTAGTAATGTTTAGCTACTATGTTTTGGGTTCCAGATGTCTAATAGGTATTTAATGTAAGAGCAATGCTAATTCTACCATAAACTACTTCTGGGCTTTCTGTATGCCATTTAATGATAATGGACATCTTTGGAATTATGACTCAAATAATATGTGTGTATATCTGTTCCTATTTAGTTGACTGGTTATTGCTGTCATTAGCATCATACAGGCTGTGAAAAATATTGCGAGTTATTCCCTCTCTTGGTTATGCTAGAATACTGCCCCATCCATTTTCCCTGCATAGTTTCTGGTGTCATGCGATGACCGGTAACCCACCCCACCAAGTTCCCACAGATGGCTGGTAACAAGGACAATTAAGCCTTCCTGCAATGCGCATCGTGGTTCTTTTGCGAAGGAGAGCACAGGCTCTAGTCTAAACCAGTATGTTCTTATATAAATTACTCTGGGGGAAATAGAGCTTCAAAGTGCTCTTCAAACCCAAGGCAATCAAATGACTGGTGAATATATCCCCTATCATTGTGACACCTCTAGGTGAAGAGTGGTGACACTTGTATTGAAAAAGACGCACAACACAGCATGAAATGACCCCTTGTGCAGAATTTCAGCCACTGTAAAAGGTGTGCGAAACAGCCCAGGCTGAGGGGGAGCTCTTGGCTAGGTGACGGACCGCAGTGCATCCTGGAAGAAGAGCTAGGAGGCCAGTGCAGGACTGATGTCCTGGGCTCCGGTGGAGCTGGGTCTGCCTCATTTCCATGGTCCTTGTCATTGTTAGCCACGTGCCTGAGAGACAGGGTCTGTGTGCACTTTTGCCTTAAGCTGCGTCTTCCTTCTATATACAGATTCCTTCACTGTGAAATGTTCACACTGTTGTCTGTATTTCCCTGTGTGGTGCTTCATGCCGTCTAGACTGTAAACCTTTGAGGTCACTGACTACCCCCTTTTTTAATGGAATGCTTCACAAATCTTCATGCCATCCTTGAGCTGAGGCCCTGCTAATCTGGGTGTCATTCCAATTTTAGTATATGAGCCACTGAAGTGAGCACAGCGACCACCCTTCTTAACTTTTCTCATTTCCCTCTTTAGTTCAAAAAGGGTGCCTAGCCCAAAGTGGACCACAAATACTTGTTGAATGAGTAAACATACAGATGGACGCACAAGTGAATCCTAAGCTTATTTTTTATGTATGTATGAATCCCTAACAAAACTACATTATTTTCTGGCCTGTTTTTAACATTTGCAAAATAATACCATATTTGCATTCTTCTGAAACTTGCGTTCATAATGAAAAGCATGTTGGTGAGATAAATGCATGTTGATACATGTCATTCTTGTTCGGGCAGCTCTGCTGACCAGTATTTCATTGTATGAACATGTCAGCATTCATTTACCTGGCTTCGTGCAGATAGAATTACAAACATTGCTGCTAGGAAGAGTCTTAAGCATGTCTCCATGGGTATCTGTGGACAGGATTCTACCAGGCACAGGCCAAGAAGGGGAATTGCTGGGACACAGAGGATGCGTATCTTCAACTTTACTACAATTGCCTGATAATGATCCAGGTTGATTGTACCAATTTATGTTCCCATAGATCTGCATGTATTAAACTTCAGTTTTGCAGCACACGTGCTTGTCTCTTTAGGTGCTGACTTCCACAAGACGATGCTCTTTACTGGCAAGCTTGTCTGAGGGCCTCAAAGATAGGTTGGTGCTTGTTCAAGATTCCCATTATTACCCTGCTCTTTCATGAAATGAAACCTCTATTCTCCTCAGTGTCTGCAGTATCAGAGTTCCTTACTGCCAGCCCTCAACAGCCCATTCATTGCAAACACAGGTTCCACCATAATGGAAGGTCACCTTTAATAGCAAAGAAAGAGTTACCTTTATCTAAATGTGATCAATGTTAGTGGGTCTGACTATAATCCCTTTCATATACACCTGGTCTCCCCGTGTCCTGACATCCTTAATATCCCATGGACACTGTGTGGCAGGATCACAGCACCACAGGGTGAGACAATGCTGCTAAAGTTCTGTGATTTTGGTAACAGTAGGTTTCAGCTTAACGCCTCCTAAATGCAATTTATTAAATACCATAATGCTTCAGCATATAACGCATTAAAAGAAATCAGACTCTGCAGTATTCATTCCATATTTCAAAGGGAAATCTGTGTTAGGTGGCTATGTAAACAAGGATTTGTTCCCAAAGCATCCTGCTGTGATTTGGAGCTGAAGTATTTTTCCTTCTAATAGTTACTTTTCCCTTCAAATAAGGTGAGGATTCACCAGGGGGCTAAGCACTTACAAAACCCATTTTTCTATGTTTATACTGGGCCTTTTTTTCCCCAATTAGGATTTGGAATGGCTAGTATATTTTTTGTTTTTTTTTTTTTTTGTTTCTAATGTAAACTTTCTTCTTGAAGAATGAAATACATATCAAATGTGCACCAATGATATGCTTACAGGTTAATGACATTTCACGAAGTAAACACCTTCTTGTAACAGCAGTCATGTTAAGAAACAGAGCTATCAGAACCCCTCTCACCCCTCATGCTCTTTCAGTCATTAACTACTCCCCATTCCCAGGATAATCATTGTCTGTTTATTTTTTCCTCCAGTACATGTAAGGTTTAATTTAATTTTATCCCAATCTCAAGGGTCAGATGAGCCCCTAGTGACATCTGTATAACTCAGGGAAGAGGATAAATTGCACTCTAAAATAAGAACTATGGTAAAGAGGGGACAGGATGCTCCGATAGCCCAGAAGATGGTGCTTAGTGTAATTTGGGGACTGGGAGGCTAAAGAGGGGTTGATGGGGAGACTTTTTAGAAGAAATAATAATCTATTCTTGAGGATAGTAAGAGTAAGCCAAGAACAAGTGGATGAGATATGTAGATAAGCCAGAAGAAGAAGGGAAGGAAGGAGAGAGAAAGGGAGTGAAAAGACAGAAAAGGGAGAAAGATGGGGAGGGAGGGAAAGGGAGGCGGGGGGGGGGGGGAGAGACAGAGAGAGATAGAGAGAGAGAGAGAGAGAGAGAGAGAGAGTCTCAACCCTTAATCTTTGTATTGTATCCTAGTCCAAAGGTTGTAGTAGGGTTTCTCCATCCATAGAAGTCCAGTTTCCCAAGGGGGCGTAAGGGTTTGAAGATTATCTGAGAATTTTCTAAAAAATACCAAATCTGTTCCTAGTAAGGAAGACAGCCCAGGATCAGACTGTATGCCTGAGACAAAAGAAGAAAAATTCTGGGGCAGTGAAGATAGTCAAGCTAATCCTGGAAGACTGTCCACGTGAGCAAAAATCATGTCTGATTTAAGTGTATAAATTAGAAGACAAAACTGGTCCCCAGAAATTTGTGGAGTTGATTCATTAACCAAGTTGGTCTTTGGTTACCTGTACTCCAGTTACTACCTCACAGCATTCGGGACTCTTTGTTCCTCATGTGCCCTGAAGATCCCAGGTCCCAACTTATTATTGCATTTTGCCCTGCAGCAAAGTTCCCAGTACTCATGGGATCTATTCTTACTTGTTGGAGAATACAGAGGATTTTATAATTATACTCCCATTGAGTCATTAACAACTAACTGAAGTATCCTACGTCACCTGTCTGGGAGTTAGTCGAGGTATGCATTTTAACAGGGGTGGGGCGGGATAAGCTCACTAGTCACTTATTTCAACTCATGGCCATTGATATTAAAAATGAGCCTCTGTTTAAATACTCTTCCTCTTTTATGATAATCTACGAATATATATGTATCATGAACACACATAAATGCACACGTGTGAACACACACTCACACCTTGATGGGAAATCAGGAGCTCAGCCACAGAGGCACATCAATCCTGCTAATTTCATAGTAACAAATTCTGCTTAATTTCTGTCAGGGAAATAAAGTCTAAAGTTATACATCAGAGCTTTCAACCCTGATGAAACCCAGAGAAAACAACTAGTTTTCTTTCTAATTGCTAGATAACTAATTACTTAAGAGAAAATTGTAATACACATTAAATAAATAATTGTCTGCTAAACCTCAGACTTAAAACATTTTTGAGTTGGCGATTTTAAGGAAATGACTGTGGAATGAGGGAGATGTTCTCATTCATAATTATTTTCCTTAGAACATACAAAATATATTGTAAAAGAGGGAAGTTAAAAAAGAGGTTATTAAAAGTTTTACTGGAGCCCTGGCTGGTGTAGCTTAGTGGATTGAGCGTGGACCTGTGAACCAAAGGATCACGGTTCGATTCCCAGTCAGGGCACATGCCTGGGTTGCAAGCCAGTTCCTGGCAGGGGACACACGAGAGGCAACTACACATTGATATTTCTCTTCCTCTCTCCTTCCCTTCCCTTCTAAAGATAAAATAAATAAAATCTTAAAAAAAAAAAGAGTTTTACTGGATCAGATGGGAGTTTCAGATTTTGTTGAAGAAAAAGAATGAGACCCTAATAGGAGCTGGTTTTCTGTGCCCATGTGTCCATTTGGTATTGAGTTTGTGGGCCAAGCCTCACCTGATTGGATTCTCAGATACCACCTGTGCAACCTTCAGCTGGGCTTTTCAACAATAAACGGGGTGACTTATATTTGTATCAATGTTTGAGAAGTACTGTGCCAAACAGCTCTTTGTACCAGGATGACTCATGCCCTTCCCATAAGCTGCAATGGCCTCCACCGACTTTTGCCCGTGAAGTTCTATGTGATAAAAAGAAAAGAGAGAAGACTGTTATGGCTCTCCTTTTCTATGAAGGCTTTTTAAATCAGTCATCTTCCTTCTCTGAAGCACATATTTGCAGACAATTTGGAGAGTATCAACCAAAAGGGGTGATCACACCTGGTATCTGTCATATCCCACAGGAGAGGTGACCACTGCAGTGGTCAGTCTCATGAGCACTAAAACCAGGTAGCTGGAGTTCAAGTCCCGGCAACTGTACTCACTGGCCAGTGACCTTGAGCCAGGTACTTAACCTCTCCGTGTCTCAGTTTCCTCCTGTGTAAAGTAGTGATGACAACGATAGTGCCTGTCTCTCGGACTGCTATAAGGGTCGTTCACAACGGTGCCTGCACAGAGTGACACTCAAAGGCGCCCCCTTGGTATCACTGAGGGCAGAAAGTATATGATTCCCCTAAAATCCCGCCCAGCTCCTGATAGGGTGCCTGCCGCACAGAAAACGCTCAGTTTACAAAATGAATGACTGTGACACCAGCCAGTCAACTCACCAGCTACAAGATGTTAGTTTTATTTTATTCCCACCAATGACCAATAAGACTGTACATTTATAGAGCCCGCCCATGCTCTATTTGAGAGTTGTTAGTGAGTTTATTTGGAGAAACTTCCAGTTATCAGATTGCAGGTATTTCCTTCAGAGGCGGAAAACAAAGGTAGCAGCAACAAAAAAGCCAGGGTCTATTTCGTTCCTGCACTCAGGAGCCAACATGTTAAATCTTTTCTTTGTGGACACATCAGTCCAGCAGCAGTTGGACAAAGCCATGCGATGGATCCTCTAATTCTTTAAATCACTGCCTTGTTATTCCCTCCTTGTTCCCTGATCAACCCCAGCGTCCTTTGAAATACCCACAAATGGAATGAAATGTGCATTTTGTTACTTTTTATTCACAGGGTCTGAAACTACAGCCAGCACCTTCATCCTGGCACCGGGAATTATAGGAGAAGGAGAGAATACAATTTCACTGCCTTCCGAGCTGGGACAGGGCCCTGCAGGGTGCGAGAGTCTGCACCGATCTTCCTACAGATCCCATGAGGCTCAGAGATAATTCTACTTCCTGTCCTGGAGACCTGACAGAGTGGTGCGTAGAGAGGGCTGAAAGGCATTGATATTTTGCTTGAAAATGGTGAATAACTATATGGGTAAATTTTTAATTAAATCTACTCTTTCTTGTTACTACTAGTCAACAGTGTTTATGTAAAGTGTTTAGAATGACGTCTGAAAGAAAATTAGGAGTTTTATAAGCATTGGCTAATTTCTCTCTGTTACACAATTATTTGGTGCTTCATTCTTTTCAAGCGTTCCATGTTCACAATAACTTTTATTTTACTTTTTTTTTCCTCAAAACTCTTAATGAGGAAGAAAAAGAAAGATGTTGTTTCAATGTATTTAAGAAGAAAACAGACCCAGATAGACAGTTGGGGAACGTGGAACAGAAAGCAGAAACTGGTTTTCTGGCTCTGGGGTCGCACTTTCATAAATGAATCCTCTCCCAAGGTCCGGAGGGGCAGGGAGCTGAGTGGGTCTAACAATTAAATTTCCCATTTTGCTGAGAATGGTGTTTTTTTAACTGATACCAACGTTCCAAGCACAAACAGGAATTAAATCACTTAGAGGCACAAACCTCCCTCTCAAAAGTGCTGATGCTAATCCTATGCTAATCATGATGATGATGATGATGATGATGATGATGAATCCAAGGAATCAGAGCAACAAATTTAAACATGGAAAGTCAGTTTGCTTCAGTCAGCGTCCCAGGTGAGCCGTCTGCCTCCACAATTATGCACACAGAGCGCCCACATGTGGCCACGTTAGTGATGGACATGGTGGCAGATGCCCACGTGGGCGAGCTGCTAATTTGGCAATATTAATTTGTGTTTTACACACAAACTTTTATATCAGTTATTTCTAAAATAATTCAGAAACATTCAAAGGTACAATCTAAATTTACAAGACACATTTTTGTGGACATCATGGAAACAATGTTGATGTCACATATATAAGGGACCAAAATCCTGATGGGCATGGGTAAGGTTTCTATTTCATGACTTACTCTGTGGTTACTCCTATCATTCCCAACAGCTATGATTCCAGGGGTTTGTGTGGACGTAACACTATCCGTTTCAAAAGTACCTTTGTCTGACCATTGACCTTCATTTAGTCTGCACTCAGCAGCATGCATTGGACATGCTTCCTCCTGCAGCTGCGGGCACTGAGGCCACTGGGGCTAAGTGATCTGGCTGCACAGTGGATCAGGGAAGTGCAGGTGCTCCCAGTTTTGCTCTTGCCCTGGGTGAGGACCAAATGACCGGGACAGTGAACTAACGTGGCACCGTGCTGGTGTCCGGAGGAGCATGCCACTGCAAGTCTGGAGATGTGCATCCTGACCCAGACTCTCTCCTTTCTGCTGTAGGCTCTGAATCAGGTCACTCCACCCCCTAGCCTTTAGGTTAGTGCCTTGAAAAGGGAGGAGGTTGGATAAGAGTGTGTCTAAGTTGCATCCCCTCTCCCCCCGTCTTATCATTTGAGGCTCAGGAAAAACACACTGAGCGTGTCAGGGGCATGCATCTTCCATGTTGAGTCAGTGCCCAGCAGAATTTAGAAAAGTGGGGGAAGAATGGAAAAGAAGCCAGAGTCCCCCAGTGAAACCACCCCCAGTGATTTTTAGATGCATCTGCATTGTGGACGAACATGGCTGCCAAACAGCAGGTCATATTTGGTTGGAGTCCACAAGAAACAGAATCATACTGTTGCAGACCTTGGAGGGTCCAAAGTTCAGATGAGAAACCCGAGGCTCAGGAGCAAGGGAGTATTATTCTATGTTCACTCAGTGAAACAGAGACAGAGCTGGCGACTGTGTTCACTGCCCTTCTAGGACAACTGGTTATACTTTGAAGTTCAGTCTTGGTCCGCTACTGGGTCTTATCTTCTTGAGTCAAGGACCAGGGCTCTTTTCTTTGCTACTCTATCCCCAGTCTCCAGCACAGGGCCCAACACAGGTGGGTGCTCAGGAAATAGCCATTGAATACTTGAAGAAACTGATGAAAAATGACTGAATAGAAGGATGCACATTTTAGATCATTCTTCTCGCTACATGGCCGCAGATAGTCTTCACTTCATCCCCTGTCCCAGCCTCTTCACAGGGACATTGATGCTGAGGTGGTCCAGGAAAAAAGTTGCGGCTAGGTCTAAAGGAGTCCATTCCTGTCGTTAGAAAACAAACTCATAAGGCCAGGGGAATGCCCCAAATTATTAGAGACCTCATTCTCATAATAAAAACACAACCGATTTCTGGGACAGTGGACTGGGCCAAGATAAGCCTCGGAGAAGCCTGTCCATATGGGCAGAAATAAAGCCCATTTTTAATATATGGTTTGGTTAGGAGTCATGCTGATCTCCGCAAAATTGTGAAATCAGAAATACGTCCTTTGGTTACTATTCCCCCAACCAACAGCCTCGTAGTATCCAGTGCCTAGATACTAAAAGCACGATGCCTGGAAGTGCCAGCTTCCAGTTTATGGTTTCAATGCTCCTCCATCAAAGCCCTGAGGGGCCCGATACTTCATTCTCAGCTGTTGGCAATGACAGATCTTATATGTATGTTCCCGCTGAGTCATTTATAGCTGATCAAAGCTTTCTATTTCACCTCTCTGAAGAGTATTTGCCTTTAAAAATATTTTGGGGTTTCTGGTAAAGAGATTTCAGAGGAATATCTTAGTGGGGGGGGTGGAAGAGAATTCATATTGTGTAGGAATTCCTTATCTTTCCTTGCAGCCTGCCACATATGCACACGCATGCGCAAACATCCACGTACGAAGACGGGAATCTTGGCACTGGAGCCTTGTGTATCCTGCCTCATCTCGTAGTGCTCATTTCTGCCTCATTTGTGCCAGGAAGGTCAAGTTTTTCAGCCCAACTCCTGTAAATAAAATAATTTCTTTCCTTGACAGGCCTCAGACTTTCAACATTTTAAAGCTGATAATATATAACAAAATAATTGTTTAAGTAGAAATTATTTATCACTACTAAATAGTTATTATATTTAGACCACGTGAAATGGCTTTTTGAAGGGGGAAATAAAAAGGTGTTAAGAATTTTACTGGCTCAAATGAAAGTTTTAAGCATTATTGGAGCAGAATAAAGGGCCCCAATGAGAATTGGTTTTATGGGCCTCTAAGTCTATTTTAGAGAGGGGCAGGCAGTGAATTTGAGGGAAACACTAATCTGGCGGGATTTTCCCTAACTGCCCTTGTATAGCTCTAAATTAGATTTGGGTTAATATAGATCCGGTGCCTGTCTTACCTCCTGCCCCCTCTTCCCAAGTCACCCCCATCTTCAGCTTGTCATTGACGGTTTACTTATCTCTGCCTCCACGTCAATTCTACTCAACACCAGCCTGGTCTCCGGCCTGTGTTAGTCGGACAGTCTCCACCTGTGCTCTTGTCCAGCAACCCCCTCTCCACTTAGTGGCTACATCAGAGGAAGAGCTCTTCCAAGGCCCTTCAATGACTGTCTGAGGTTCTTAGGTAAAATCCCGTGTCATTACCATGGCAGTGAGTTGGACATGGTTCATATCTGCACCGTCTTGAGAACAATTTGTCCTCCTTGTCTAATGGCCATGGCCAGAGCACATGCCAGGGCAAAACCACGCTCTGAGCCCCCAGTCTCTCTCTCAAAATGCAAATGGAAAAGCTTAATACATTCAGAGCATCAGACCTAACCTTAAAGGTTGGTGTGTGTCAAGGCGGTATGTGTAGGCGAATGCTGATTCCATCACACAGTAGTTAAAGGTGCTTACAGCACCGGCTGGTGCCCCCTGCCAGGTCAGGTTAGTGATGAAGGTGAGGGCAGATGCCCTCCATGGATGTTCTCCTGAAAACATTCGTTTTGTAATTTATGCACAGATGACCGAGTCATTTCTTGAGTATTCCTAGAATTGGTTAAAGTTGTGATGGGTTCCGTAAAAACACATTACTCTGAACAATAGCAAGGCGATCTCTAATCAAGCAATACTGCCACAGAGATGGCAAGTATTAAACCAAGAAACCTTGGACCATTCTTATTGTAATTACCTTTTATAATTCACTATTGCTATTACTACTATTTTTGCCAATAACAGTGACTTTTAGAATGTGGGTATAGCACCTAGATTAAAAGAGCCTTTGCACAGACTATTAAACTGTATTACATTCACACAATTATATATATGGAGTCAACAATCAACAATTTTTTTTCTGTAAGGGCCAAATAGTAAATATTTTGGCCTTTGAGTCATATGTTCTCTGTGTTAGCTACTACACAGCCCTGCCATTGTAGCCTGAAACAAGCCATTGGCAACGGGTAAATAATTGGGTACGCCAATAAGACTTCATGTATGAAACCAGGGGGACCTAGATTTGGCTTGTGGGTTGTACTTAAATCACACAGCATTTACCATCCTTTTGCAGCTGTGGAGTCTCAGACCAAAGGTTAAATGACTTTCCCAAGGCCATACAGTAAATTAGTGAAAGAACAAGGTCATGACCCCATGCCAGCTGACTCTTAGTCTGGTTGTCCCTGTAACCGAACTGGGATGGCCAACCTACAAGTAGAGTGTAACCCTGGGGCAGCGTGCTGCGTTCCAGGAAGGACGCAACACCACAAGTGTGCAGATCTGGGCTCTGGCCCTGACTGGCTCCTGTTTAGCAGTGTGATCTTAATCACCTCAATTCCTCTAGCTTCAGTCAATTAATCTAAAAAATGAGGAAATTCCCTTCTGACTTTAAAATGCCATGTTCTTTGGATGAGAGATGGAGCAGGAATATTTTATTGTGAAGTATTCAAATTGATGGCTTATTACAAAATTTGCAGTATTTACACAGAAGTTATTATTAACCAGTCAACAAATATTTACTGAGCCTATTATGCTGTGAAGAGATGGAAGGAACATATGACAAAGTCTTTGTCTTTAAATAATAACTAGGTAGAAAAGCAATTTCTAGCACTTATAGAAAATGAGTAATCACTGTGTGAGAAACATTGCTTGGTAGAGATGGCCAGTTCCTTTGGATTTCTGAGAGCAGGAGCTGTCCGAAACCACATGGAAGTGCTGGATGATGCTCTGGGTTTGGAGGGTGGGTAATGGATTGGTGGTGAGGAGGAACATGCCTAGGCTGCCAGGGGCAGCTGTGAGGACCTACATACAGAAGTTGCTCCTGTGTGTTGTAGTAGGTCATTCTTTTTGACCAGGACAGATGGTGCGCCTTGGGGAAACGCAGGAAGTATTGATTTTGTGTAGTTTTGTCATTGGTTGGAATATACCACTGTTAAAAAAATATAGCACAAAACTTTCAGCTTTGCCTTGTTTTACAGACTTGGCTTTGCTCCAGTGAGTGAGGGATTTCATCCTGTTTGAGCGTCACAGTGAGGCACTTCTCATGAAGCAGCTGGACATTCGTGGTCATTGACTCAGGTCTCTTATCTTGAATTCCCCAGAAGAAAACTGGGCAGTGGAGTGGTGAGGGGAGGGCTTCATTGCTTCAGTTCCTAAAAACCTCATGAAGATAGGAAAGAAGTGGAGTTTTTTTCAATCCCTTCAACTCATTTTCTCAAACAGGGAGGCAATTTAGAAGGGGTACTTTGGCAATTAAAACCAATTCTCTTCAGTCTCCAAGGGTTCTTGGCTTGCAAGGTATGGGGTTGGCTGGTTTATTAGCCTATGCACTTCACCGCAAGGTTCTCTAATCTGTACATCCCCTAATTTTCCCCACCAGGCTTCTGGGATGACCCACAGAGAAGCAACTGGAAAACACGATTGGAGTGTCACACTGTGAAGGGTGTGATCACTAAAAGGGAAAGGGGTTGGGAGCTTGTGAGGGTAAAAGCCTGGGACACATCTGTCATGTCCATTGAATCAACGTATCGTACAGCTAACGGGATGCAAAGTGGCCGGGTGCTCCCCAAAGGCAAACTGAACATTCGTTGAGCACTTTCCAAAGACCAGTCACCTTTGTAGCTTTTACTTTTCATTACTTACCCCTTTCAATCCTGATAATATTTTTATATTTCTATCCTCATTGTTTCAATGAGGAAGAAGCTTGGTTTTACTGAGGTTAACTTGCTCAAGTTTACACACAGGTGATAAGCTGCATAGTATGGGTGTGAAAAAGGGCAGTTTAATCCCTGGAATTTCAGGATTCATCACTGAGGTAATTCAAAAGTGTGCTGGAAACCTTCAGGTTATGACACACTTATGTTAGCAGATCTAACTCTGAGGCAGGTAGAAAGGCAGAGAAACTTGTCCTCAAGGTCTTGGATGCATTCCTGGTTGCTATAGAGATAATGCAAAAGCGAGAAGATGTATTGGTAGAGAGAGGTGGGGTGTTTCACAGGGTGATCACTGTGAGGCTCAGAAAACAAAGGCTTTGCTGATTATACCAGGACACTCAGTCTTCTCTCCCTCTACTGCACAGCTCTGACTGGAGGCAGCATGGAGAGCCAGAGGCCTGGGGAAGCCATCCCCGGTGCCACAGTCCCACCCAGCCTCTGCATGCCCCAGGGGTCTTTCTCAAGATTTCACTGACATCTCCTCTCTCCTCTTCAGAGACGCCCTCCAGTTACCAGTTGACAAGTCATGTGTGGTTGGGTCCTGAGCTGGAAGACTTCTGCCAGGGCCCACCAAGACCCTCTAATTGCAAAGACTCCATGTGTGCTGAGATAAATGGAGAACGAGGTTCCATGGGCGGAAACAAGAAAAGCCTAAACCCAGAAAAGGGTCAAGATTACATACCTTTTAATGTATTAATACATATTTCAATACAGAGTTACAAATTAGGTAATGGGAACAATCTACTTATGGATGTTGTTGATCTATATAACCCTCATTACCTCATTTGTAAAATGAGAATACAAAAGATCTACCTCTTCTTTTTTTTAGAGGATCATTTGAGAAAATGCTTAGCATGTGGCCCATTGGCATGTACTTAATGCACTTAAATGGTAGCTGTTGCTAGGAGCCAGGAAAGTGTAGTAGTTACAGGAGCTATGACTCATACTAGTTGCGTGACCATAGCCAGGTTACTTTGTGCTTCAGTTCTCATTTCTGTAAAATGTTCTGTAAAATGATAGCACCCACCATGTGGTACTCAGGGGGTCAAGCTAGGCAGTGTGTGTAAGGCACCAAGGACAGAGCCTGCTACATGGCGAGCACTCCGTCAGCTCCGTTGCCATCATCATGTCAAAAATGCATTTCCCTTATCAATGAGCTTCAGCATGCAGACTAAAGTCTTTGCAATAAAAAGGTGTTTTGTTTAAATTTAAAAGCGAGGGATGAGACTATCGCTGAATAGAAAAAGTCTCTTTTCTAAATAAAAGTCACAGCACGCCCCTCAACCATTCCGGTGCTGCAGCTGACTCTCTGGCCTCCAGGTTCCTGGGACTGTCTCTTCATTGGCCCCCCTGCTCTCGGACGCCCTGTGTTGCTGATGCCAACTGAAGCAGTCGCCCGAAGTTCCCCAGGTGAGAGGGGTCTCGGATTATGGCATTCCATGTATTTATTGTGTTAGTCTTTAAAAAAGCGTATAAAAGTTTCTAAGTTATTAACTTTTTCCAAAGTGATATTTGATGGCAAAAGTAATAGCTGTGTGAAGTATTGAGTGCATTTTAAGGAAAAAGCCGACAGTGTTACAATTATGCTGTCAAAGTTTCCACTTTCTCAGAGCCATCTACATCCTGGCTACAGACTGTGTCATCAGGACGGAGAGATTTAGTTTTCCTCTAATTGCAATTTGGTAGCACTGTTATTAGGAGCTCTAGCCATGACACCTGCTTTTCAGAAGGGTGCAGACTCCTTAGTGTTGCTCATACATGCGAAGGTATGTGACTGGGAGAATGGCTTGCAGCAAAAAGATCAGAGCAAAACAGACTTTATGGATCTTGGGGGTGCCGCTTCGATGTTTAAAAATATATAATAACCAGTGATTCATTTATTGCTGAGAAGACAGAAGGCAGCCTCCTTTCAGGGAATGGAAGTTTGACCTCTTCTGTGCAATTATCTGCGTTTGCATTCTCATGCATTAAATACAGGACATGCATTATTCACCCTTTAAAGCTCTTTCACCGTCTGTGGCTTCTCCTTATAACCTCAGAGATTTCACACATAATTCACTACAGGCAGATAATGAGTTAGAGTCAGAAGGCAGAGTCAGTCCTGGCTTTTCTCCTTCAATCTGTTACCTGTGTGCTGTAAGGCAGTGTGGTTAATCTGCATTTATTTGGGCTCCTCAAATGCTCATTGATGTTCAATATCATGTTCTGAATGATTTACTTGTTTCGCACTAGGTCGTATACTCAGAAAACCTAAGCTATTGCTTAGGATACCTTAGAAGAACGTTGGAGAATTGAGGCTTGCATTCATGAAAAGTTAGAGGATGAAACAAACAATGTACTATTAGGTGTCAACGGAATATAATTCGATGCATCAGTGAGTGGCCTGCAGCACTGAGCGATAGAGGGTGCAGACTTCTGCACCAGCTCCGCCACTAACTAGCACTGTGACCTTGGCAGCTATGGGTGATGATACCAAGGACAGCGAACATGGTCTGTGTTCAAGGAGGGCCTCTGCAAGGAAGTCAGTCACATTTCAGTTGAAACTTCACAGATAAATAGGCATTTTGCTTTCACAAATGCTGCTGCATGGCTTATTTCTCAAGTTGCAAGTATATCTGGTTTAACTTAAAAAAATTTATTATAATTTTTAACTGGTACCATTGACTCTTTACCATGAACAATGGTGGAGATACCTCATCTTTCTTTCAATTTGCCTCTTTCCTATCTATTTCCTGGTTGTAGTGGATTATAAATTCCTTATCTTTAAACTTTTAAGTACTTTTATATGGTTGAGTGACAATAAATATCTACAGGTCCCTTGTGTTTCTTCATGTCTTATATCAGCTTTTGTTTGAACAGTCTTTTCAAACATGTTTATATAAGAAACAACCCTGGAATATATAGTATCACCCTCCAGAGCAAAGGGGAGGTTCATTTGCTGCCCAAGATAATAAAGATAATGTCTCTCTGTGGGGCAAAGTTTGGGCAGGTTTGCTAATAGAGTCCTTATAAAAGATTGGGGTTACCCCAGGACTCAGAGCAATGATTTAGAGCAGAAAGAAGAAATAAACATTCAGCCAGAACAGAGTGAAGAAACAAGAATTCAAAAAAATGAGGAGAAGCTTAGGAACTTCTAGGACAATTAAATGTTCCAGCATCTGAATCATAGGGGTGCCAGAAAGAGAAGAGTAGAAAAAGAAATTGAAAACTTATTTGAACAAATAATGAAGGAGAACTTCCCCAGTCTGGCAAAGGAAATAGACTTCCAGGAAGTCCAGGAGGCCCAGAGTCCCAAAGAAGCTGGACCCAAGGAAGCACACACTGTTGCACATCATAATTACATTACCCAACATTAAAGCTAAGGCGAGAATCATAAAAGCAGCAAGAGGAAAGGAGACAGTTACCTAGAAAGGAGTTCCCATAAGACTGTCAGCTGATTTCTCAAAAGAAACCTTACAGGCAAGAAGGGGCTGGAAAGAAGTATTCAAAGTCATGAAAGGCAAGGACCTACATCCAGGATTGCTCTATCCAGCGAAGCTGTCATTTATAATGGAAGGGCAGATAAAGTGCTTCCCAGATAAGGTCAAGTTAGAGGAGTTCATCATTGCCAAGCCCTTATTATATGAAATGTTAAAGGGACTTACATAAGAAGAAGCAGAAGATCAAACTCTGAATAGTAAAATGATAACAAACTTACAACCATCAGTGACTGAACCTAAAAAAAATCCAAAAACAAACTAAGCAAACAATAGAACAGGAACAGAATCACAGAAATGGAGATCACATGGAGGGTTATCAGCAGGCAGGGGGAGGGGGAAGAATAGTGGAAAAGGCACAGGGAATAAGAAGTATAAATGGTAGATACAAAATAGAGGGAGGTTAAGAATAGTATGGGAAATGGAGAACTTACATGTATGACCTATGGACATGAGATAAGTGGGGGATTGCTAGTGGGAGGAGGGTGCAGGGCAGAGGGGAATAAAGGGGGGAAAGAAAATGGGCCAACTCTAATAGCATAATCAATAAATTATATTTAAAACAAGATTGGAGTTTCCCAGACTCTGGGTTCCTCAGCTGTTCTGCAGACTCACTGCACATACAGCATAAACCCAGCCGCTCTGCACTGTCCCTGTGCACCTGGGGGACCAGGGGACCTGAAGTGAGTGTAAAACTCATGCTGCTTTGCCTCTGACCCAGGAACCGTGGTTTTCTGAAGCATCTATGAAACTTTGGCAGAATCACTTACTGGCTTGCAAGCAGGGAGCAAGCTATGAGGAAAAACTCAGACTCTTCACAGTTCTTGACATACTTGTATATTTTTATTACTTGATTTATTTGGCTCTTGTTTTCAATTTCTGTTAGCAGTTGGTCTGAGCTGAAAGGATGAAGATGTGACTGGTATAGCCCAAACTTCAAAAAGGTTTACTAAACCTTTCAACTTCACGACAGTTGCAGCACAAACTGCATTTTCTCTTCTTGGAATAGCATGGACCATTTCTTAAAATAATCTACTCTATTACTAGAGGTTTAAAAACCACAACTGGCCCTGGCTGGTGTAGCTCAGTGGATTCAGCACGAGCCTGCGAACCAAATGATCGTGGTTCGATTCCCAGTTAGGGCACATGCCTGGGTTGCAGGCCAGTTCCCAGCAGAGGACGCATGAGAGGTAGCCACACATTTATATTTCTCCCCCCTCTTCTTCCCTTCCCCTCTAAAGATAAAATAAATAAAAAAATCTTAAAAAAAAAACAACCCCAAAACCACAACTGAAGAAATTTGTAGGGAGGAAGGCCAGTGAGAATGGCAAGATTAATTCTGTGGGGGGGGGGGAAGAGGGGATTCACCTACTCCATTCTCCTCATTTTATAGTTGTGAAAATCAGAAAAAAGTTATTTTACCTTTCTGGTCCTGAGTCACCTAGTTCATTTGTTGCCACGTGTGAGAAAAAGACTAGATCTCTTCATTTCTAGTCAAATCCTTGGCATAATTTTTTAAAACCTTATTCTTAGGAGTCAGATGTACCTGGGTTTAAAATTTATCTCTAACACTTGAAGTTAGCTTTCTGACCTTCATAGTCATTATAATTTCCATCTTGAAGATTTATCAACTGAAGTTCAGAGCAGTTGGATTATTTGAACCATTCATAACATTGCTGTAACGAACAAATGAGATCATCATGCAGAACCCTTGGCCCAGTGCATGGGACGCAGTACGTGGCACTTGATGAATGGGGGCTGCCATCAGTATTATGATTAGCACTTTATTCTTACTACTGCTATGGCATCAGCTGCCCTTCTGTCATCTAATGTGCATTAATAACCTGCCTTGAACGCTCCTTCCTCGTATTTCCTTCACAAGCACACTCAGGAGCCTGTTTTCTTGGCCTTATTTCCATGTCTGAGTCACGCTTATAAAGACTCTTCCATTTCACCCCCAGCATTAGCTCCTGAGCTTCTGCATTGCCTGGGGGGTGGTATGAGTTTTGCTCATTAGATGCTAAATTACTGCCATCAAAAAGTGACAAATGACAGTTTGCAATCTTTTGCCACCATAAAGCTTAAGCACTAACAGAAAAAGGAGCTACAGGAAAAGCAAGGTTTGTGGGATAATGATGTGCCTGCTTGTGGCAGGATTCGAAGTAGCAGGATTTCGTGAGTTGATAAGGAAGGAGACAGCTTCTGTTGATGAAATGAAGTATTTAGTAGCACAGATCTGTCTCCATTGCTTGTCATGTAAAACAGTGGATTAGTTACTTGTGAATGCACCTGCATTAACAGAAACATTTACTCATATTGAAACATTACTCAGTGTAGCAATTTTGTTAATAAAGATATAGGTTGTCAAATGTTTTCCTCTCATGCTTGGAACCATTCCGAGCAGCTTCCTGACTGGGGGCCATGGCCTTCCTGTAAGCCTACTTGTTCCCTGAGATGATTGGACAGATGCAGTATATCTACCTGCATTTCAGAGCCAGGGTGGCTGCTCTGAGCTGAGCCCTAGGGATCCCCCCGAGACAACTGGAGGTCTGAGTGCCTGTACTTGTGAAGCAGGAAATGGAGATGTGGAAGCCCTGGACTGTCAGAGTCAGAACAGAGCTGGCCACTGTAAGGGGAAGGTTATCCACACGCTCACCTTGCATCTTCCCCTCCTCTTCATGGCCAAGGCCTTCTAGAGTTGCTTCTCCTTTCTCCCCCTCCCTCACTTCTCTTCCTACGCTGCTTCAGCTACCGTCCCTCCACGCTACTCTGATTGTTCACACTCATGATTCCCATGTTAGGGACCAGATGAATATTTTTCAGTCCCCCTCTCACTTGACTCATGAGCAGGAGAATTTTCTACTATTGACCAGTTCCTGCTGTTCTTGGTCCATGACTCCACACTATCTGTTTTCCTTTGATCTCTCTTGCTACTACTTTTTTGGAGGGGGGGATTCTCTAGTTCATTTGTCTCTAACCTCAGCCCTTCACTGCCTTCACTGCTGCTTATCTTTTGAGGATTGTCCCCAAGGCTTATTGTTTTCTCACACTTTCACACATTTGCTCCAATGGATCTCACAACACCTGTGGCTTGCACTACCATCTGTATGTTGGTGACTCGCACACCTGCCCTCTGAGTTGTGGATTCCCTTGCCCTGCCTTCCCACTGATAACTCCACCTGATGTGTCAGAGGCTTTGCAAACTCAAAATGCCCAGACCCAACTGCTCGATCTTCTTCCCGAACAATGGCCCCCCAGCTCCACTATCAATTTTGTATTCAATGAGTCAGGGACTTAGAGATTATTTTCAACAGCTGTCTCTTCTCATGGAGTACATATGTACTCCATGTCCAATTTATTGGCATGTCTTTTTTATTTGATCTCTCAACTATTGCTCAAATCTTTCTGCCTTGATCCATCTCCAGACCTTGGCACAGGACCAGGCATTATAGGTGAGATCATATGGTATTTGTCTTTCACAGCCTGGCTTGTTTCACTTAGCATAACACTCTCCAGTTCCATGCATGCTGTCTTGAAAGGTAGGAGTTCCTTCTTTCTTTCTACTGTGTAGTATTCTATTGTGTAAATGTATCACAGTTTTTTGATCCGCTCATTTACTGATGGGCACTCAGGCTGTTTCCTGTACTTGGCTATTGTAAAAAATGCTGCTATCAACATGGGGGTGCATAGGTTCTTTTGAATTGGTGTTTCAGGTTCCTATTCTATCCTCCATGTGTCTAACTGTTTGTTAGACACATTGTTAGACACAGTGGAACTGCTGGGTCAAAAGACAGCTCCATTTTTATTTTTTTTGAGGAAATTCCAAACTGTTTCCCACAGTGGCTGCACCAGTCTGCGTTCCCACCAACAGTGTACTAGGGTTCCCTTCTCTCTACAACCTTACCAGCAATTGTTTGTTGATTTGTTTATGATGGCCATTCTGACTGGTGTGAAGTGGTATCTCATTGTGGTTTTACTGTGCATCTCTCTGATGGCTAGTGAGGCTGAGCATCCTTTCATATGTCTCTGGGTCCTCTGTATGTCCTCCTTGGAGAATTGTCTGTTTAGGTCCATTGCCCACTTTTTAATTGGATTATTTGTCTTCCTAGAGTGAAGTTGTATGAGTTCTTTATATATTTTGGAGATCAAACCCTTGTCTGAAGTGTCACTGACAAATGTATTTCTCTGTACAGTTGGTTCCCTTTTCAATTTGTTGATGTTTTCTTTAGCTGTGCAGAAGCTTTTTAATTTGATGTAGTCCCATTTGTTTTTTCCTTCCTTTATGTACTTGCTCTAGGGGACATATCGGTGAAAATATTGCTACATGGAATATCTGAAACTTTCTTGTGTATGTTCTCCTCGAGGACTTTTATGGTGTTGTGACTTATAGTTAAGTCTTTTATTCACCTTGAATGTATTTTTGTGTATGGTGTAAATTGGTGCTCGAGTTTCATTTTTTTGCAAGTAGCTGTCCAGATCTCCCAACACCATTTGTTGAAGAGGCTATTTTTACTACATTTTATGCTTCTGCCCCCTTTGTCAAATATTAATTGACCATAGAGACATGGATTTATTTCTGGGCTCTCTAATCTGTTCCATTGGTCTATGCGTCTGTTCTCCTAGGATAAAAAAAAAAGTGTATAACCTGACTTATGAGGGCCTACTTGCTTTCCCTCTTCCTGTCTCTTGGACTTATCTCACCTTCTCTCTCCGCATCAAGCACACCAACCACACTGCTTTATGTCCCTCGCACTTGCCATGCTTCCTCCTGACAGGGGAGCTTCTACCTGATCCACTATTTTCTGACTTTCCCAAACATTTTTTAGCTGACTGGTACTCATCCTCCAGATCCTAACTCTTGTGTCACTTACATCCTCAGGGCCACCCACCTCAACCCCCCACCACACCATATGTATGTTCTGACAGTAATGATTTCCTTTTTAAAAATGTGTGTCAGTATTTGATTAATATCTGTCTCCTTCAAGAGTATAGGCTCCATGACGATGACAGGAACCACATGTGGCTTTTATATTCTTGGGCCCCAGCACAGCTGGTGCTCAGCACTATTTGTTAGACACGTTGAACGATTGTAAACCCGAAGGCGTGGGCCACGTCCTAGTTCTGCCTGGGGTGACTGCATGGCCTTGGAGACAAAGGACTTGCATGGGTCAAAGAAATTCTATCCTCCATTATTGAAATTTACCTGTACAAGGCAAAAATCCTGTCCACTGGGGGATCCAATCCATTCGCTGATCAATCCTTTAAGCAGAGGTCACAGTTTTTGGAAGCTTGGGTCCAGGCAAGTGACACCACTCAATTGCCTCAATCTAATTTCTAAAATTCCCTCCATCAGCACTGCCAATGCCACAGGGTGTAGACTTTACCTGACTGAGCTCCGTAGTAGTGACCTGTTCAGATAGGGAGAGTGGCTTGTGTCCTCCTGGGGCTGCAGAGACTCAGAACAATGCAGCTGGCCACACCCTGGGATGCCCACATCTTGCCCTGGTTGCTCTATGGACTGAAGCACCATAGGGACCTGTTGTCTCCTTCTTTTGAATCCATTTGTAGCACTTCCAGAACCAGTGGGTTCAGGGGTTAATAGAAATGAGGACTGCTTTAACAACAACACATTTTCATATGCTTTGCCACATTTTACATTCATGACAACTCTGACTAATAAATACTGTTTTTATTCTCCTTTTTTATTTTAGAAACAAATTAGGGAAGGCAAGTGGCCTGTATTCTGTGACCCCTCTAGTAGGCTTGGTTTCAAACTTCTTACTCCAAAACTAGTGATTTTTCTACTATAGTATAAAAATTGTGCTATGTTTCTGTGTTGTTATGGATTGAATTGTGTTCCTCCAAAATGCATATGTTGAAGCCCCAACCCTTAATGTGACACAGGGTTTTTAAAAGAGACAATTAAGGTCAATAAGGTCATGAGGTCAGGACCTTAATGCAATATGGCTGATGATCTTATTAGAGGAAGAGACACGAGAGATCTCTCTCTTTCTCTCTCCACTCAAGATTGGAGGAAAGGCCATGTGAGGACTCAGTAAGAAGGGGGCCATCTGCAATGAGGAAAGAGCCTTCATCAGTTACCAACCCTGATGGCACCTTGATCTTGGACTGCCAGCTTCCAGAGGTGTGAGAACAGAAATGTCTGTTAAGTCACATGGTCTGTAGCATTTCGTTACCGCAACCCAAGCAGACTAAGACACATGTCAAGTCAGACTGCTACATGAGAGGGTTAGGTGGGTATAAGGCTGGCAACAAGATGCAGCCCCCATGTCAAAGAAGACACAGCCCAGATAGAGGCCTCAGTGGTTGTAGAACATGGTACTATCTCTCATTCCAGGCAGAGATGGTTTTATTCACCACTGAGTGCAGGGTTCTGGGCTCAAAGGGGTCAACTTGAGTCCAGGATACTGCAGATCTTCTGAGTCATTAAGGTTCCTTACATTCTGTATCCCTACAATCCATTGTGTGGCCATTCTAAATAAAATGTGGCACATCATTAAATTAGAATCATAATACAGTGGTAACCCTAACAGGAGCTATTTTAAATCACAGCACTACCTGAAAGTAAACTTTCCTTGGAAACACAACAGAAAGATCTACTGACCCTTTATGTACATTGAATGAGATAAGAAGATGGACGGCCAGCTGCACAGGTTTAAGCTTCCACAAGCAGCAGCGGTCCAGCTGTGAGAGCATCCCTCCTCCCTGACCTCCTTCAGCCTGGCTCCCCGAGGAGAAGCAGGTTGCCTTTCCAGAGGCACAGTGTCCTGGTCTGAATGCTGCAGTCTTTCATGGGCCCCATCTTCCTTCGTTGTCAGGGAATGGCAGCCACATAAAGAAAATAAATCTCAAGAAGCCTGAGAGAATGCACTCTTGGGTGGAAGGTCTATCCTGGCTGAGGGGCTGCTTTTCGTCTTGTTTGCCGCGCTCACTAACTTTTCCTGTGTGGAGAGCCATTACAGGTGAAACAGCAGCTGTCCAAGGAGGACTCCCAGGGAGGTCGTTGGAAGACATCTTTCTGGGGCTACACACTAGCCTCACACCACAAAGGCTCCTGGACAGAACAGTGTTCACAGATCTGTGGGAATTCTCCTGCAGAAGAGACCTCACTGGGCCGCAGGTGGCACTGAAACCCCTGCTTCTCTCTGGTTTACACAAGGGTCATCAGCCTCATTGCTGCAAAGTCACCTGTGCTTCTGTTTTTTTAAAAAGTGCACAATGCAATATATACAGATCATGTGTCATGGAGATGTACACTTGAAACCTGTGTAATCTTATCAACCAACGTCACCCTGGTACATTTAATAAAAAGATAAAAAATACATTTTACTTTTAAGAATAGTTTTAGACCTAGAGAAAAAATTGCAAAGATAGTGTAGATACTTTCCAAATACCCCGCATCCGATTTCTCATATTAATAACATTTTACATCAGTATGGTACATTTGTAGCAGTTAATGAACCAATATTGATACTGTTATTAACTAGATACCATACCTTATTCAGATTGCCTTCGTTTTTTATCTAAATGTCCTATTTTCTCTTTCATGATCCCCTTGAGGATGTTCTGTCACATCTGCATAGGCTCCTCTTGCCTGGGCAGTTTCTCAGACTTTCTCAGACTTCGATGCCCTTGACAGTTTTGAGGACTACTGGCCAGAAATTTTGTAGAACGATCCACAGAGGGAGTTTATCTGAGGTTTCTCCCGTGATTGGCAGGTTTCTGTACTGTAAAGTCACTTCCCCATCCCTTTCCATCCTGTACTTTTTGGAGGAGAATCACTTTGCCCAGCCCATCCTTAAGCAGGGAGAAACATTCAGTCTGAGGAGGGTGGGGTGGATTCGAGCTTATAAGATGTATTCCGCTTTAATCCAGGACAACTCTCTACTTGAGAGAAGCCTGGAGTGAACCCTCTGGAAACTGAAAAGACTCCCCTTATTCCGCGAAGGGCTGTAGCTCTCAGAAAAGTGCTGCATGAGTAACCCAAGTCAGGCTTTTGTTCCGGAGTGTCTCATGCTCCTCTTTCAAACAGTTCAACAGCTGGCTCCTTCTTCTGCTTGTGGTTCTTTATTTTAAACGGTGAGTGTTAGTTTTGTTTTGGGGTCAACACGCTTTTCTCCCCCTAAAATGCAGTCTTTATGTTGGCCTCTTTATTAGCATGTTAAATATTGGATGTGGTAAGATTTGTTTTCCAGATTCTGTCCAGGGAGCATGGAAGGCTGAGTGAAGCCAGTTAGACACCTGCTGTGTTCTTTCCTGACAAGCGAGCGCAAGTGCTGTTCTAATTCTGTCGTCCGAAATTCGTCATCACCTGCCAGGATACACACCAGAGAAGCTACTGGCAAGTTATAAACAAACTGTGCAGAGTGGAATCGTTTTCTTAATAACAGGAGTTTTTTTTTTTTTTTTTTTTTTTTATCAGATTTGTTTGTGGTGGAAGAATGGTAACTGCGAAAAGAAAGACTTCAACAAAATGATCATTTCTGAGTGATCGTGCTTATGCCTAAAATGTAAATATATCTGCAGATCATTTGCAAGGGTATTTTACAATAGAAGAGTATTTATTTTCTCTTTTTAAAAAAAGCTTTGAAACACTGCGACCACGCAAACAGTGTTTCTATGAAAACCAGCCCCTTCTTTTTGCAGGTGCTGGGTGGGAAGTGAAGGATGGTTCCAGAAATCTCAAGTGGTCTTAGTAATCACACCAGCCCTGCTCTACTTCGCTCCCGTGGTCAATTCATCCAACCCCCGAGTCTTTCCTTGCCTTTATTTTTAAGAATGTTTCAGCATAGACATTTGTCAGTGTAGGCTAAAAAAAGTAGAAAATACTGCCAAAAGTCATAAAGGGTCAGTATGTTATTTGTCTAAAAATAAAGTAAATTTCTTGCCCCATGAAGAGAGAGTGAAGCTGTGGCTGGTCAGTGGTGGTGGGGGTGGTGGGTGGCTGGTCAGTGGCGGGGGGGCGGGGCGGTGGGCGGCGTGGGGTTGGTTGCTGATGAACATGCACGTGGCGTAACCTGCTTTCCTTCTCTGCCAAGTGATCGCCATTATTGTCTCTTTTGGGCAGGAGCCTTTTTGTCTGTTCCATTTGGCAGTAGGTAGTACTGAACTGGCTGATTTGAAGCTGCTTCTGCTTCTCATATTGGTTGCAAGCCTGCTTGATTCATTAGCTTGGGTGAGAGTCTCCTTTTACAGCTCCTAAAATACTCTGAACTTCCTTATGATAAAACACTTAACAACCGTGGCTCTATACTCAATGCTGTGAGCATTTGATGATTCTAGCGTCTCTACTGGGCTATAAGCTCCATGAGAGCAGGGACCATGCATTTATATTAGTGAGCATTTCAGAAATTCACGGACTGCAAAGGCAGATGCCAGGAAAGGCGGTGTCAACAAATCCAAAAGGAATGTGAGCTCTGGGAGCTCAACCAAAGGCGGGAGGTCAGAGCTGAGCAGAGGGTGACCTGAGTCCTCCATCAGGAGAGCAGACCAGCCTTCCAGGTTGGGCCTCTGAGAGCCAACCTCAGGCGGGAGGGCTTTGATGTTGTCCCAGGAAATGGGCCTCTGGTGGCCAAGAGTCTAAACAAGTGCAAGGTTTGCAGGATGGCAGTGATTCCAGGCTCATTCCAGTTCGAATGCTCTGTACCTGCACCATCCAATGTTGTAGCACCAGCTACATGTGGCTGTTTAAATTAAAGTTAAATAAAACATATCTGACAATTCTGCTGTGTTGCTCATCAGCTACATGACCTCTCAAAGCCTCAATTTCCTCTTGTGAGAATTCACACATGCTACATAGGGATGGTGAGAATGTAATGAGATAAGCAAACTGAAAAGAAATTACAGAGTGCCCGCAGGCAGGTGGCAACAACGACATCACTTGGGATTGCTTGATAAAATAGAGATTCCCAGGCTGTCTCTTGACCTGGTGAATCAGAATCTCTCCACTTAATCTATGTGAATTAGCTTCCTAATTCGGGTGGTTTTGATGGGCAGTCAGACTTGGAATCTGGATGGACTCGAATGAAGCTGAAGGTTTCCTCATTCACCTTACCTCCAACTTCTAATATTCAAATCCCTCCTGCAGCATTGTACCTCTAGCAGCCATTTAAATACCTCCAGAGACAGCAAACTCACTATCGCTCCAGGCAGCCTTGTCCATATTTGGCAGCTTTCAGAATGCTTCTAGTACTCAACCTAAAGCTGTCGCTAGCATTTTTTCCCAGCTGACGCTAATTGTCCTCCTGGGGATAGGCAGAATAGATTCACTCTTCTTCCTGTTTGACAGCCCTTCAGATATTTGAAATCCCTTCTCCTCCCCCCTAGAGTGCTCTCTTTTCTAAACAAATACAACCTGTACCAAAGCTCCAGTCCCCACATTTCAACCTCTGCTTGTGTTTCCCTGGACAGATGCGTCTCCGTGGCCAGAATCCCAACTGCTATGCCTGCCCTGTTCTCTGAGAGCTGACCCGCCTTTGGTGTTCAGCATTCCCTTCCTCTAACACTCTTTCCTTGGCGAGTCTGGTAAAAAAAAAATGCTCTTTTCTATAAGGTACATCAAAAAAGAACTCACATCTTGTAATGTTTTCCATCCCTTCAAACATAACACAAGCTGCCCCAAGCCAAGACTTTGTAATAGGAGAATGCAACACTTTTAGTTGTGGGACAGAAATGAAGTTTAGGGGCTGGGGCAGCACCTAGCCCAACTTCCTTCAGTCAGACTCGTGCTATAGCTAGACTGGGGCAGCCACTATGGAAAACCGTATGCAGGGCCCTCAAAAAGATAAAAACAGAACCGCCATATGATTCAGCAATTCCACTTCGAGGAACACGTCTGAGGGAAATGGAATCATTCTAAGTGACCTAACAGAATCTTATTCAGTCATAAACTCCTACCTTTTGTGACAAAACGAATAGCTCTTGAGGGCCTTATGCTAAGTGAAATAAGTGACACAGAGAATGATCTTACATGTGTGGGGTCTAAAAAACAGCGAACTCGTACAAACAGGGGACAGGTTGGTGGCTGTCAGGGCCGGGGGTGGAAGGTAGGGGAGTTGAGTGGAGGTGGTCGAAGAGGACGAACTTCTGGTTGCAAAGGGGGTGGTGCTGGGGGTCGGGGCACAGCATGGTTAACGATGCCGTAGTTAATGATCCTGTATCGTACGTTGGAAAGTTGCTAAGGGAGCAGGTCTTAAAAGCTCTCTCCACACAAAAAGATTGGAACTATGTGAGGTGATGTGTCAACTGAACTGATTGTGGTATAATTGTTTTGCTATATATACATATATATGTCAACTGAACTGATTGTGGTATAATTGTTTTGCTATATATACATATATAAAATCATGACATTATATACCTTAGCGTCATGTGCCGATTATATCTCAATAAAGCTGGGATAATTAGAGATTAGATAATGGAGGCACTCGGAGTTTGACTGAATTTCCCAAGTACTCATACATAGTATGGACCTTGTGCCACCTAGCCAACTGAACTGATTGTGTCAACTGAACTGATTGTGGTATAATTGTTTTGCTATATATACATATATAAAATCATGACATTATATACCTTAGCGTCATGTGCCGATTATATCTCAATAAAGCTGGGATAATTAGAGATTAGATAATGGAGGCACTCGGAGTTTGACTGAATTTCCCAAGTACTCATACATAGTATGGACCTTGTGCCACCTAGCGCAAGGCATCCTTTTAACATTAGACTTTTTACTTTATATATGTGTATGTCTCAAGCCAGGTTCCTCTAGACCTTTTACTGATCTGCAAATGCTTTTCTTTTTCTTTTTTTTTTTAAATATGGATCATTACTTAAAAGGTCAAAAGATTTGATAAAACTATGGATTTAGGGCTTCTCCTGAAATATTGTACCTCTTGCTCTTCTCGGCCCGCAGAGCAACAATGGGGTTGATCTCCCTGCACCATTAGACGGGGCTTGCACTCTCCACATCGCCTGCTTGACCTCTATAAAAAGGCTAAACTGAGCTCAAAGTGAATGTAGCATTTGTGAGAACGAGAAGCCCTGACCGAAGAGAAGGAAGAAGTGAAAAGTAGGGAAGGTAAGAGCCAGAGACCTACTGTCTCCACCCACCTTCTAACCCGGCCTTAAGAGAGCACTCACCTGGCCTGCAGATCTGAGCCCTTCCTCTGCAGGACCCCATGCAAGCCTCGGGGTCCGCCCACAGAGCTTAGCGTCAGGAAACACTGCAGCTGAAATAGGAGCTGGCAGCCTCCTTCATTTTAAATAAGGCTACAGCAGAGAATCACACTACTTTTTCTTGGCTGCATTGAATTATTGAGTCGTTCTTATGTTAAATCCCAGATCACTAGGAAAATCTACGTAAGACTAGCTTAAGTTCTTTTTTTGCTCTCCATCTTGGAACGTTAGAAAAACCAAGCTTTTCCTTCCTCTTTCCATGTCTTCACCAGGTTCGTATTGTTCACTTGCACCGCTTTACACAACAAACTGTAACACAGGAAGTTCGCATTCCTGCTGAGCCTAGTGAACCCTTTCTTGTGATTTTTATTTGTTTGTTTCTTTTAGCTACCCCACGTTCATTTTCCCTTCTTTTAGTAAAGAACACCTCCATTTTCCTTGGGAGATCTCTGGCTGCCCTACTTACAGAAAGTATGTGTTTCTTTTTTTAATTTTAATTTTTAAAATTAAGATATGATTGACATATAACACTGTATTAGTTTTAGGTATAAAATGTAATGATTTTTGTTTACATTGCAAAATTGTAACCACAAAACCTTAATTAACATTCCTTACAACACAGTTACAAAATCTTTTTCTTGTGATGAGAACTTTTAGTATCTACTCTCTTAGCAACTCTCAAATACACAATATAGTATTGTTAACTATAGGGACCATGCTGTACATCACGTCCCCAAACTTCCTCTCCTTCCTGGAAGTTCGTGTCTTTCCACCATCTTCACCATTTCCCCATATGCCTCGCCCCTTGCACCTCTGGTAACCACCAATCTATTTTAACTATCTGTGAGTAAAGTCTTTTTTAAAGGATTCCACATATAAGTAAGGTTCTACTGTATTTGCCTTTCTGTCTGACTTGTTTCACTTAGCATGATATGGCCTCAAGATCCAACCGTGTTGCCACAATGACAGAGTTTCATATATAGAACAACTTCCTTATCAGTTTATCCGTCGATGGACACTCACGTTGTTTCCATGTGCCAGCTGTTGTAAATGATGCTGCAATGAATGGGGGGTGCAGATAGCTTTTTGAGATAGTGATTTTTTCTTTGGAAAAAATACCTAGAAGTGGAATTGCTGGATCATATGGTAGTTCTTTTTATAATTTTTGAGGAATCTCTATACTATTTTCCATAGTGACTACACCAATTTACATTTCTACCAACAGTGCATAAGGGCTACTTTTCCCCCACATCACCAGCAGTCATTATTTCTTATCTTTTTTAAAAAAATATTTATTTACTTTTAGAGAGAGGGGAAGGAAGGGAGAAAGAGAGGGAGACAAACATCAATGTATGGTTGCTTCTCACGTGGCCCCTACTGGGGACCTGGCCTGCAACCCAGGCATGTGCCCTGACCGGGAATCAAACCGGCTAATCTTTGCTTTATAGTCCAGTGCTCAATCTGCTGAGCCATGCCAGCCAGGGCTATTTCTTGTCTTTTTGATAATAGTCACTCTAATAGACATAAGGAGATATCTTACTGTGGTTTTGATTTACATTTCACTGATTTGTGATGTTGAACACGTGTACCTAGTGGTCATTTGCATGTCTTCTTTGGAATAGTGTCTATTCAGATCCTCTGCCTCTTTTTACATTAGATTTTTTTCCTATTAGGTTGTATGAATTCTTTATATATTTTAAACACAAATCCTTTATCAGATACATAATTTGCAAACATTATCTTCCATTTGGTAGGTTGTCTTTTCATTGTGCTGATGGTTTCCTTTGCTGTGCAGAAGCTTTTTAGTTTGATGGAGTCCCACTTGCTCATTTTTGCTTTAGTTGCCTTTCTTTTCAGCCTTAAATCTGAGAGTGAGCTGTGGCTGAGGCTGAGCCTGCCTGCTGCTGCAGAGGTGGGCGTGTGACCTCAGGTCTGAGGCAGGGAGCACACGCCATTCCCTCGGCCACAGACCTGAGTGCGGGAATAGTCACAGAACCAATTCGAACCAATGAGAACTAATCTTAGTGCTTGTGTGGCATGACCAGGAAAGAGAGATACTATTTCTTTTCTCCCAGAATAAACAGAAGCTGCCTGGAGCTCCTGCAGCCATCTTGTCACGACAAGATGAGGAAGGGGCCAACACAGAGAAGAGAGATGTGAGGATGTCATTTGACTCCTCCGTCAAGGCACATGGGGAGATAAATATTACCCTTGGACTTTTTAAAAAAGATTTTATTTATTTATTTTTAGAGAGGGGAAGGGAGGGAGAAAGAGAGGAAGAGAAACATTAATATGTGGTTGCCTCTCGAGTGGCCCATATTGGAGACCTGGCCCACAACCCAGGTATATGCCCTGAATCAAACCCGAGACCCTTTGGTTCGAAGTTTGGCACTCAATCCACTGATGCACACCAGCCAGAGCTACCCTTGGACTTTTTATTTTCGTGAGAAAAAAAAGTTTTATTATCCTTAAGCCACTGGTGTTTTGGTTGCAGGCTGAATTCTTGTAAGTCAAAAACATTTGCATCTTCTGATGTTAATTACCACTTTAGAAATAGTACCTCTTTGTTTTGTATTGATTCTTAGTGGATCAATATAATTACACTCTAGTTCTCAGCTCTTTTAAGCTCCCTCGGATTCTTTTCTACCTAATATACTATTAATAAACACTTAGTGACACGAGGATACCTGCTCATTTAAAGAACCTCACAGTTAGATTCCTTTATGCATCGCAGCAAATTGTGAACCACGTTCTAATGTAACAGTTTTGGAGATTTTGTTTTTCATCTGTGCGAATAGGAACCTTTCCTAACACTGGCCCGTGTCTGAGCTCTGCGGGGCCACGGTTTCCTTCTTCAGTTCATTCCCTCTGCTTTGCAGCTTTTTAGGGTGCTTAATAGTTTCTCATCCATCGAGATCCCCTTTTTCCTATTTTCAAGAATTGTATTTTTATAAACATAATTTTGGGAATGCTTAGGGCCTTGGAATAGAGGAGAGGCTGTAGTTTATGTTTATTTTTTTGACTAAATAAAAAAATCTCAAATGACTTTACAAATGGCTCCATCTCTTTTAGCTCAAATTTCTAAGATTGCAATTTTACTCAGTTAATGTTTGCCTCTGTAGTGAATTAATTGCTTTCTTATAAAAAGCCTAGTGATCGTTGGAAATTTGTTTAAATTTTATTAAGTATATATGGGGGGATAGTAATCTACCTATTCCAGAGAATTGTTATATGACTCAATTTAGATGGTTGATTAACAAACACTTTAGATTTAACATAGAAAAAGGATTGTTAACTGATGTGAAGAATGCCAACAATATAGATTTTAATTACTTCAAGTAAAAAAAAAAAAGAAGCGTAGTGTATGTTTTTTTTTTTTTTTTGCTGTCAATTTCCCCCACTGCCCGAAACAGACTCTCATTTTTTAAATTATGATCCAGTGTTTTGGATCATAATAAGCCAGAAATAACTGGACAGAAAAGAAGAAATGAGATACATAATAAATTATGAACACAAATGAGTTCCATAAAATACTTACCTGTAGTGCAGGGGGATTTGATGCTATCTGAACACAAAAAACAGATTTAGCTCACCACTGCATCCTGATTTCCCTCAGCATGTCACAGTTTTGCATTTTCATTGAAAGGTTCCCTCATGGGAACAAATAGGGACCTCTGTGTTTTTCTCTACTTGTCTCTGTTATGTTCTTTTCCACGTATTGATCTAAATGCAGTGGTAAGAGTTACTTGGCACTGATAGCCCCTTGGAGTTTACGTCTACGGCAGTCATGGTTTTGACCCCTTGCTGCAACCCTGCAGGTGCATGTTTAGGAATAATCACAGCAATCCCATAGGATTTTTTGGAACTGTGATGAGGCAGCGCATGGGAAAGCCCTTGCCAGGACCAAGCCAAGTTAGCCGTGAGGCTGGTGTGAAGGAGCCCATTATGCAGCTGGTGCGGCTCCCTACCTGACTGTCTGGCACCTGCATTTCTGTTAGTGCCAGTTCCCTACCCCCTGGAGCCCGAACAGTGCAGGGGTTAAGGGCACCGACTCAGACTGCCTGACCTAGATCACCAGTGCCGTCCTCCCGGGTCTGTAGTTGTGGGCGTGTTACTTCACTTCTCTGCATCTGCTTCCTCTTCCATAGAAGGGAGATAATAATGGTGCTTATCTCATAGGACTATTGTGAAAATCACACAGAAAAAATACACGTAAGGCATTTAGAATAGTGCCTGGCTCACTATTTGTACTAAAATACTAACATTAATTTCAAGATTACGGGTCTGCAAAATTCTCCGATTATATCTCTCAACAATATCAAGGCTGTACCACATTCCACACAGTTTAAGGCCGGCCGAGTAGCAGCAGTGTTCTCCCTACACCAGGCTGCATGAGATTTGACCTCAGTTTTGGGGTATCAACGCTTATGTGTGCCTTGGACTCTTTTGAAAGATGAAGGGATAGGAACTATCTGGAATGTGTGCTGATATGTTTCCTTCCTTTACCCATGGCAGTGATCATGAATTCACCCCAGCACTCTCTTCAACTGAGCCCAGACCAGCCCTCAGAATTCTTCTCAAAACAGAGCCTGGGCAGCACTGTGAACTAGAGTCAGCTCACGAGAGGTAACCTATGGTCCTCCTTATTCTAGAAACTGAACATGATACTATGCCTTCCCTTCAGGAAGGAAATTGAATGGAGGAGGGGGCCTAAGGCAGTCAGGGAGAGGGCACAGGGTGACAGATGTTCCCTGTAGCATCTGCTAAGCCATTCCCTGTCCTGAACACTCATTCTTCATTACCCCAGCATGATGGTTTGCAAGAACATAAAACGAGCTCATTTTGGAAATTTGTCAATGCAAAATCTCAAATAATAAAATATCCAGATTTATACAAGAGCTGCGGTACATATGGCAGTAGAATTTATCTGTGTGACTGGGTGGGGGTGGGGGGTGAGGGGTGGATACATAGAGAATGTCAGCTGGCAGTTTGCTTTATGTGTGGAGAAATATTCTTGCATTCATCATTTCAGCTATGGGAAAGCCGATAAACTCAATGCAGAAATCATGGAGAGAAAGTTTATCAATGAATACGTTATTTACTTTTATAGCATTGTAGTTTGAGTCAAGATATTTGTGTATGATCTTTGATTAGGAAAATTCTGACCCAAATTAAAAATAGAAAGCTTTGAGCGGTGAAAAGGAAGCAGGGAATGAGTGATTTGCGAGAATCTCCATTGGCATAATGGTTAGTGGAACATGGTGAGTGGTGTCATTTGTCCAACTACTTCCAGTTTAGCTTTGTCTGTGCCCAGCACTGCCACCCTGATCCCATTTCACTTGACCTGAACATCTATGGGAGGCACTGACAGTCCTTTGAATAGTGGAAATGGTGCCTGGGCCAGCTGCAGTTTGGGGCCCTGTTTGTAGCTCCTATTTACTTCCTTTCATTGGGTCTCCTTATTGGCATTGGCTTACCGATGCAGAGGAGTGGGCTGGTGACTGTTCGTGACCCTGAACCTCTGGCTATAGTGGACAGGCTGCTCCTTGATTCAAGTTGAGTCAACCGCTTTTTGTCTCCTAGCAATTTAGAATTGGAATTTAGGGACTTGTACAGAGTGTCTTTGCCTGTGTTGATAACTTGTAAAATAACATGAGAGTTGGAGGATCATTGTCTTCTGCCATCGTATGGACTCAGTAGCATTATATATCTATATATCTATAGATATAGATATAGCATTATATCTATCTATCTATCTATATATATATATAGAGAGAGAGAGAGAGAAGAAGAAGGAGGAGGAGGAGGAGGAGGAAGAGGAGAGAGAAGCAGAGAGAAATAGGGGTGAAAAACAAAGAAATGCTATATCCTGTGTTTCTTCATGGTTTCGTTTGCCAGACCCAGTCCCTTTCTGAGGATGGCTGCATTCTGGGTCATCCAGGTGGGTTAGGTGAAGCTGGCTAGAGGGAACCATGGCCTGCTAAGGCCATTATTTGCTAGTTTTTATCAAGTTCATCTTACCTTTTTATGAGCACACTGTTGGTGCATCTTGAAACACCTCATCATCTCTAGCCTTCAGATCATGATTGCATTCCCCAGTAAGAGATGTTCCTCACACTTTGGTCAACAAGTCAGTGCGTGGACAGTCATGTGCAGCACAGTGAAGCTGGACCAGTTTTACACTGCACACATTGCTCTGCTCAAAATGGATTAAAATTTGAACATAAGGCCTGAAACTGTAAAACTGTAGAAGAAAACATAAACCATAAGCTCTTTGACATTGGTTTGGTGATTTTTTTGGATTTTACACCAAAAGCAAAAACAATAAGAGCAAAAATAAATGATTGGGACTACATCAGATGAAAATGCTTCTGTGTGGTAAAGAAAACCATCAACAAAATGAGAATGTAACCCACCAAGTGGAATAAAATGTTTGCAAATCATATATTTCATAAGGGGTTCATTTTGAAAATAAAAATAACTTATACAACTCAATGGCAAAAAAAATCAATTAAAAAATCAGCAGAGAATCTGAGCAGACATTTCCCCAAAGAAGACCTACAGATGGCCAACAAGTACATGAAAAGGGGCTCAAGGTCAGTGATCGTCAGGGAAGTGCAAGTCCAACCTGAAGGAGCTATCACCTCACATCTGTCAGAATGGCCATTATCAAAAAGACAAGAAATAACAATTGTTGGTGAGGATGTGTAGCAAAGGGAACTCTTGTGCACTGTTTTATAAAATAAGTCGTGGGGATGTGACATAGAGCATGGTGACTACAGTTAAGAATTTTGTGCTGTATATTTGAAAATTGCTAAGAGAGCAGATCTTAAAAGTTCTCATCACAAGAAAAAATTGTAACTATGTGTGGTGATCATTTTACAATATATACAAATATTGAACATTTATGTTGTATACCTGAAACTAATATAATGTTATGTGTCAACTATATCTCAATATGAAAACAGAGTGGAAGCATGTTACATAGCATCTCATTTGGGTGCTAGCATCTGAGGTATTTTCCTTCCAGACTGACATGCCATCACCTTGAACTTTCTCTGTTAAAGTCAAGAGGTGTCAAGCAAGTGTGTGTCCCTGGCTACCTTCCATGATTCAGTTCATTTCCAAATTATGTCTCTTTTTCCTGACATAGCATTATGACTAACCCTTATGACAGCATCAAGATAGGTATTATTCCATTGTACAGATGGGAGGGATATGAAGCTCAGAGAAGATCAGGTAATGGGCCAAATGTCAAATAGTATGAAAGTGATGGGGGTGGAATTTTAACCCCAGATTGTCGCTCAGCCTAAAGCCCAATCACTCTTGGTTCATCTGCTTCCTATGCCTAATAAAGCACAAAGTGGGTTTACTTCTTCCACACTGGGGAAAATTGCTCCCTCAACCCACCTCTATACTGTCTCTGTTATTGGCTTTCAGTGGAGTGTGGCTGACTGTGCGGATTGGTTGAGCCCTGTGATGCTCTGGAGAATGGGTGGTTAGATGAATTGATTCATGAAATAGAAAGACAAGAAAGAGGAAGGTGATACTGCCAAGTGGTGCCAAAATGGACCAGGAATTCATGCAAAAGGCAAGTAACTTCCAGCTCCCCAGACATGCCTCTGGCTCTGAGGATTATGACAGGTGGCCTTGGAGTAACACCTCCTCCCACTCCCACACATTCCTGTCCCTGGGCTGCAAGTTGGCATCCTTCCCCATTCTTTCCCCTTTAGCTTAGCAGATGTATTTTTCACCAGACACACCTTGTCCTTCAGGGAGGACAAGATGCATGCACGAGCTCTTACAGCTGGCATGTGCCACCTGTCACGCTTCTCCCTGGTCCATTCATTCCTGTTCTCGCTATCTCTCAGCACCCTCTTCCTTACGCCATCATGGTCAGAAGCAGAGGGAAATTACCCATTCCAGTTTGTGCCTTTCTCCAAATGACATACCTCAAGACCCTGTAATCTGTGAAGGGAAGAAAGCTTGTGATTTCACTGGAGGGAATGTTACCCCATATGAGAGTGTTTCTGAGCAGATCATCACCATCCTTTCTGAAGGCGCACCTGGCCTGAAAGGAGGCTTCCCTGCTCCAGCCTATGGCCTTTTCAGTAGATGGCTCAGACTGCAGCAGAGATTCAGGACAGCTGACCACCACTGATTCTCCTCAAGAGTCATTCACACTTTGTCACCTCCACCGTATTTACTTCTCCTCATACTCTTGAACTGGCTGGATGGTTCCAGTGTCTACAGCTTTTCTCAGGGATCCAGTCTAGCCATGCTTAAAGAGCTTGGGTATAGCTCCAGGTCCTCTCCATTTTCATGTCCATACCTGGGGGCAGAGCTGTCATCAACAGGAACCCCACCATGGTTCACCCAATCTTTCCCACCTGGGTGATTTCTGAAAAACTCCATAGCAAAGCCTATAGGGGTACTCTCAGCTCAGTCCAGACTATAATAAAAAGTCCTAGCTATAATACAGATTTTGAGTAAGGAATCTTATTTATGTTTTATGGTTTCTGAAGCTCTTCTTTAATAACAGCCTACACAGAGCGCAAGATCCATCATGAATGATAAAGGGCCATTCTCATTATTACCTTAAATTTACTTCCCTTCCACCCAATACATTAACCTGTATTACTGTAAGTTATGGCTATTAGAGGCAAGAGCTAAAGAATAAAGTTTACTTCCATTTGAGGTGTGAAGGCAGGCAAGTCACTGGATGAGGAACAGAGAGCATGTCATTTGGTGGATATATAAAAAATGCATTATCTTCCTTTTAGAAGATAATTTTCTAGGAGCCATTTGCCAGG